>JAWNNO010002791.1:0-17621 GCA_035044985.1 Lordiphosa fenestrarum
ACTACGCGCTCGCAAAGACAAGCTTGCGGAAATACCGCAAGACTTTTTTTGACAACCTTATATATAGTTTATGTGGTCGGAATTAAATATTTCTATGCGTTGCAAACTTCTGGCCAAAATTATAATACCCTTTGCAAGAGTATAATGAAGTCAAAAAAGATTTTCAAATTTCAAATTTAAATTTCTTACTATTTCCACATTAAGTTTCCCGCCTAAACCCTAATGCCACTCTACCCCAAATGCACAACAATTACCCAACCAAGTGTTGTATAAAAACTACAAAAAAACAAATGAAAACTTACAACTTTGTGCTCAAATTACCTAAAAGTTACCCAAAAGTCCATTGGCACCGCGACTCTGTTGTTAAATAATAAAGTGTCCAAAACTGAAAATTTCTTTTCGACACGCAAACAATAAAATTTGTGATAAACCTAGCATAAACACAGCAAATTTGTGGAGTGAAAAAAATATTATTAGCACAAATAGAAAGCAAACAAAATTGCATGTGTTTTTGTTTGTTTTTGTGGGGTACCCACACACACACACACACACCCGCACACACACCCAGAGGGGCATTTGCATAATGAGGCTATTATAATTTCAATTAAAATTTCTCTCTACGATTTTTGGGAGCTGCGCGCATGACTAACGGGGTTTGCTTTAATTATATACAAGTATTTTAATAATTGCAAGTGTAAACAAATAAATAAAAGAAAATGTTTGTGTTTGAGTAATGAAATTGAAGGTGCTTTAAGTTAGTCTAGGTGAAACATACAAGTGGACTTTTGAAAGCTCTAATCCGATGGTTCTTCTCAAAGTCAAGCCAACTTCCATAGATTACAATGAAAAAAAAGTACAAAATTAAAATTGCTAACAAGCCAGACCTCAATGTTGTATCGAATGTGTGCGGGAAAGTCCCCATCCCCCACCACTCCACCCGCGTCATATAAAGAGGCGCAAAACTACACTCGGTGCTTGCCAGCCAGCCATATTTCCCGGCTGCCAGTGTCAATGCAACCAACCCAAATGCCATAAATTTCGCATGTGAGCCACCGCCCAGTCGAAGCCAGAGCCAGCCACTCGCTCACAGTTGCAGTCGCATTCGCTACCCCCGCTCCCAGCTGCCACCCAACACGCTCTCCTTGCGCTCCTTGTCGTGGCATAAATTTTATGCCAATAAATTTAAATTAGCAAAATGTCGTCGTACAGACAGCAGGCCATGTCTGCTGCACACAGTATTTATGACACCACTTCGAGGGCGCCGGCAAACGGCAGCGCTGGCCCATTTGGCTGGCTCCTGCGACAAGGGTGTAATGAGAGCAGAAACAGCGTCAGCCCACACCTACTAAGCATGTTATGCTGTTGCTGCTAATTAGAGTTGTCTTGCGAGAGCCGCAGCTAATTGGACGAGAAAAGTTGGGCCACGTCTTAGAATTGGAAAACCTCCGGCCTAATGCAGAAAAGCACAAGTTTTGGATCACCAAAAATAAGTATTCATTAATATCGGTCAGCGGCAACGGTTGCACATTAATACCCTAAAAACCCCATTTAGCAGTGCGGTTTTGCATATTCAAGCGAGTGCGGACGCATTTATTACAAAAAATCATAAATAATATAAACAACTGAATACGCAATGGCTCTATGTCACACTTCTGTCCCCCATTTTCACCTGGCCCATTGTGCAGTTCACTGACCGACCGACAGCCCTATTCTCCACTCTCTTCAAATACGTATAAAACGTGTGAGTATTACAATTTAATAGCATTAAACGGAAATATGTAAAACAAACAAACTAAAAATAATGCACAGCCCAAATGTGAAATGGACTGTGGCGAGAGGGGTGAACATTGTAGGGTATCGGGTCAGTTAAGTGAACCAAAATTGGTGAAAATAGGCGAAAAATAAGCTTTAGTTTAGTTTAAATTGGCGTTGGAGGGGGCCAGCAGTTGTTTAATTATCGCTCATACGCAGTGTGGCACTTTAATAAATTTAGTATAATTGCACAGTGCAAAAACTCGGAAAGCACATAGCGTACGCTTTAGAGAAGAGATGAATAGAAGTTCCTCATACTTGGTTTAAATCGGGGACCCCCAAAATCTGAAGATGTGGCCCAAAAACGATTTAGTACGATTTAGTAAAGCCACCCGGCTTCCAGCACCGCGGAAACTACAAATTCCTGCCAAACTTCATATAACATACTACAAAATACCCTGTTCATTTGTTATTAAATATTTGTTTTTGAATTTTTGAAGATGAATGTAACCGGTTTAACAGCTATTTTATTATCATCCTGAATGTAGCCAACACTTTTCTCTGGTCCTGACTAACAACTGGGGGGTGCTCTTATCAGCTCAACTGTTTCGCTTATAATTCCGGTGTTTTTTGTTCGATCTGATTGTACTTTAGATAGATATTGGGCCCAGCTTGATGTATACTAAAACACGATGCTCTAACTTGAAAATTGTGGATCTGACGGTTTTTTGTGGATAAAAGTGGGACGGGGGGGAATTTTTCAAATCTGAAACAAACTTGGTCTGCGTACGGCATGCATCTAGCTTTATGCAAAAATTTGTGGCTCTATCTCTTATAGTCTCTGAGATCGACGCGTTCATACAGACGGACAGACGGTCGAACGGACAGACGGACATGGCTTTATCGACACGTACTGCGCGTACTTTTGAAGCGTAAGCATTCGGCTCTGAGCCATTGCTCTCGGCTCGTCAACCATAGCTCTCGGCTCGTAAAACATTGCTCTCTGCTCGTGAGCCACAGCTCTCCGTTCGTGAGCCACAGCTTCCGGCTTTTAGCTCAGCCTAGTTGGTTCTTTGATCCGCTTGCTTATGCATATACGAAGTACAGGGTTGTCCATATTCGACGGACCCATCTGGCAACGCCATAACTTTTGACAGAGATGTCAGATCGCTTAATGACATACCGCGTTTGAAGCGTCAGTCCAAGCAGATTTTTACCATGGAACAATACACGCCACGCGAGCGCTCTGAAATAGTTGAAATTTACATTCAACAGAACAAGTCAATTGTGAAAACTCAACGTGCTTTTAAAAAATTAAAATTTCACATTGAATGGGACCTTAAATAAGCAAAATTGCCGTATTTACGCCACTGAAAATCCTCAGGAGATTCAAGAAGTGCCTCTTCATGACGAAAAAGTCACAGTTTGGTGCGGCGTTAGTGCGAAAACGGTCATTGGGCCGTTTTTCTTCCAAAATGAAAATGGCCATGCTGTTACCATCAACCAGGAGCGTTATCGCGACATGATGACCAATTTTGTGATGCCAATTATTCGTCGAAAGCGTATGAGGCAGTTCTGGTTTCAACAAGACGGCGCTCCACCGCACACAAGTCGCATAACAATCGATTTTCTGAAGAAATTGTTTCCGGGCCGTTTGATGTCGAAAAGTGGTGATTTGGACTGGCCACCGCGTTCGCCCGATTTGACGCCGCCTGACTTCTTCTTGTGGGGATATTTGAAGTCAAAGGTTTACGTTAACAAGCCAAGGACCGTAGAAGAGCTCAAGGACAACATTCGTGAAGAAATAGCCGCTATTCCGGCCGAAATGTTGGCGAAAACGATGGAAAATGCTGCAAAAAGGGCACAATACGCCATCAACGCCAGAGGCGGCCATTTGAGAGATATCATATTCAAAAATTGATGTAAACAAATCTACTTGGAACAAATTAAATGATTAAGATTGCCAACCGCCAAATTTTTATTTTTTTCTTTGATTTTTTTAAAAAAAACATGGGTCCGTCGAATATGGGCAACCCTGTATATGTCCCAAATATGTCGAACTTTTTTCTTTTACCATCTCTGAAATCTGTTTGTTCATACGGACAGGCGAATATTGCTATATTGACTCGGCTATTGATGCTTATCGCGAAAATATATACTTTATGGTGTCGCAAACTGTCCATCGTTCTTCGACCGGAGTGTTCAACTTAAAGAAGAGTCCCGCTAGTAAGAAGCTGTTAGTGGCTGTGGCTTACAAGCCGAGTGCTATGGCTCAGGGGGCGAGTGCAGTGGCTCTCGAGCCGAGAGCTATGGCTCACAGCTCAGAGCCGAAAGCTGTGGCTCACGGCTTCCGAGTTGTGGCTCGCAGCTCTGATCTCGCTGCTCGCTGTGGCTCACGAGCTGTGATACGTTCAGTGCTCTCGGCTCTCGAACAGTGGCTCTTGGCTCTAAGCGAGAGCCGAAAAGAGGCACGGCGCGCGGCTCGCTCGTGAGCAATTCCGAACCCTGAATGAGTATCTAATTTTCAATATGTAAAATATTCTGCCAAAAGAACTCCGATCTTACATATAAAGTTAATTTATATTTTATGATTCAAGTCTTTCATATTAAAAGTGTCGAAAGTGTGTACAGTGTGCAGATTTCTGCAGAACTTCTTCAACTAGATGCAGCTCTCACTGAACTTGGGCAATTTATTAACCTGTACTCCCATGACTTCAAGGACCTGCTGTGAGGCGAAGATGCCTGTCCGTATGCAATAGTCGAGTGGCATTTTCTGCACCAGCTGTGACAGATAGCCACCAACGAAGGCATCGCCGCACCCATTCGTGTCCACAATCTTTTTCTTATCCACCGGCGGCACCGGGTACTCCAATATCTTTTCATTCTCCTGGAAGCACAGCACCGGACATTTCGCATCGGTGATCATTATCATGCGTGGTCGCCCATTCTCCTTGGGCAGACTCTGAAGTCGTTTGCCTATCTCGTAGACGTCCTTCGTCTTCCAATCGTGGGAGTCGGCGTAGGCAATGATCTCCTCCTTATTGCCAATAATGATGTCCACATAGGGTAGGATCTCGTCCAGCTGTTGTTTGTACGTGTGTTGGACGAAAACGGCACTGAAATTGAGAATGGTGGTGCGCTTGCTGTCGCTGGAGAATTTGGCTATGCGATGCACCGTACGGGGACTGACGGCTAGGAAAAACCCGGTCATATAGAAGAAGCAGGCACGTTCCAATAGGCAACAGTTCTCCTCGGTTTCCATCCACTCTGCAGTGAACGTGGCAGCGGCTCCCAGATTGGCCACCAGGGAGCGGTTTGCGCCACTGATTATGACGGCACAGGTGCCTGGCAAGTGCGAGGCGGGTAGGAATCAAACAATTTGTAGAAAAGCAGACAAAACTCTCACCTGTGGATCCTTCCTCATTCACCTGGTAATGCGGTTCCACCCCGTCGGCTTTTGCTCGTTTGGCGATGGTCTCACCAAACTTATCCTTGCCCACAGCTCCAAAGAATGTAGCTCGAAATGGTGTGCCCACGATCCACTGAAAGATGCGCATGGAGTTCTGACAGGCGCCGCCGGCTGAATACTGAACATTATCCTGGTTGGCCAGCTCATCGAAGAGCGGCACGTGCTTCTCTTCGGCAATGATGGCGGCATTGGCCTCCAGTCCGTACTTCTCCAGCAGCATGGTGTCCTCGACTACTGTTGTCATATCCAGCAGAGGGTTGCCGAAACCCACCAGGATGCCCTCAGGTAACTCCATTTTCTCTTTCTGCTTCTTCTTTTCACTTGTCTGGCAGGAAAATCGATACTGATAGAGCCTTTGAGCCAATGGCAGTTGGTAGAGGGATCCGTTGGGTTGCAATGCTCTTACTGCAGCTTTTTGCCACAGTTGCATCAAAGTTGAAGAGCCCAAAGAACGAGTCATAGCACCATAGTTTTCAAAGAGACCCACAAAAAAATTTGGAAAATTTAAAGGAAGAATTTTTTGTGGAAGAAAAACGAGACTAAACTAGATACTAAACAATTTTGGAATACTGTTTTCTGTGTCCGTGTGACTTGTGTGACAAAATGGATAATTAAGTTTGAGTGAAAAGGGGCGGAGAGAATGAAACTGAGTAAACTGAACCATTGGAATATAATCTAGAGTAAGGTCCACCGAAGGTCTGGGCTACACAATTAGGGTTTCCTTTCTATAAAATTAATGCAACAAATTGTATGCTTGCTTTGCCTCTCGGCAGACGGCCAGAAGAACCTGCTGAATGTGTAAACCCGTTTAGTATCAGGACTGACTAGGCAAAAAATTGCTATTTTTAGCTTAAAACAGATATGCAGTCCGCTGTGTAATGGTTCATTAATTGGTTTTGGAAGCAAACTGCAACACGGTTTCGGTTATGTGCACTATTAATATATTATGAAGACTTAATCGCAATGTCGTTGACAACATTGCAACATTAAAATAATACAAATAGTCGAATATCATGTCAGAAATCAGGACAACCTATCGATCCGTTAAAGGATTGAATAAGATCGTATAAACGGTTGTCAAAACATAAGCGTAGGAATGTTTGCTACAACAGCGCAGTCCATTTGGACTGGATACGTTTTTAATATCCTTTTAATCAACCCAACGGTGCTGAAACTCATCCAAAATATGCACATTTATCACTGATGCCGAGTGGGACATACGAACAAGAGGCATCGAAAGAGATGGCGGAGTCCTTATAGTTGGTGACACCATTGACAAACAGGCTGCCCCCTAACTAGATAAAGAAGCGTGTCACCCAAGCTACCTAGCAAAAACTTCTTCTCAGAAGATGAAGGATAAATTGGAGCTCCAAAGAACTAAATAAGATCCATCCCACAGATCCAGGTCTGATCACAATGAATAGCTGAAATGGTGTAGTGCAATACAACTTGTTAACTTGTAGTAGTAGTGTTGTGTAAAATTGACTCTCATAATTAAATACAGAATAAGTGGAATCATGGATACTAGAAAGTTTTTAACAAGTGAGTAAAAAGATGATAAAAGCATGCCGACAAAATGTAGGTTTTATATTAACGGAAATTTATACTGATGCTAAATTGATCTGTGAATCGGAGTTGAGCTCCCATCTAAAATCCATCCCTCAAATCATTCTTCATCGAATATGGCTGAATTTTGAAAGAGATCACTATTGATGCCCTACTTGGACTCAATACTTACTTCACTCGATTTCCGATTCACGAATACAAACTGGCCAGCATTTAACTTATGTCAGTTACATTCGGTAAATATGCTAAAAATTAATCTTGAGGACTATATAAAAATATCTAAACACATTAACAGATTTTACGACCTACAAATGGTTTGGTAAAATCACTGGAAATCTAAGAACATGAGCATTAGGGTGCTCTTTTTTAGGCCAAAATTAATAGATTCCATTTGCATTACAGATAATACAATTTTAAACAAAAATAAAAAATAAACATTATTAACGGTCACGATGAGGCCAAGAATTTTGCTATAAAAATAACCCATACGCCACGTTATCTCTATCGAAATTTTAGTAATGAGATCTGTGCTACATGAGTCGAGTTGTCAATTTTCAAAAGTCTTGCATCTTCGATGTGTAGGTTAGGTTAGGTAAGGTTTATTATACTCTGTACCGAAGGTACATAGAGTATTATAAGTTTGTGCAAAAGTATGTAACATCCAGAAGTAAGCATCTCCGACCCCATAAAGTATATATATTCTTGATCAGCATCAACAGCCGAGTCGATATAGCCATGTCCGTCTGTCCGTCTGTCTGTCCGTATGAACGCACAGATCTCAGAGATGGTAAGAGATAGAGGTTTGACATGTATGGGACATATGCTTCTTATGTCTGCAGGCAGATCAAGTTTATTTTCAATTTTGGCCACGCCCCATCCCGCCCCCGCAATTTAGAAAAAACGTCATATCTCCCACAGTTTTGAAGATAGATGGCTTGTTCCTTCTGGACATATTTAGTTATTAGGATAACTTATCGATCCGCCAAAGAAATGAAGAAGATCGGATGAACGGTTTTCGAGTTATGATCAAAAGACAAATTTTCTTGGTACAGAGTATGTTGTAGTCGGGCTTGACCGACTTTCTTTCTTGTTTTATTCACAACTTTGGTTTTTACACCCGGATTCCCCGCTCCACGCGAGATACCGAATCGTTCTGAGGTTGTGCCTAAGGGTTACAAAATTGGAATTAGATTCCTAAAAAAACTCAGCTTTGGCTTAAAGCCGTTAGCTGTTTCGATAAGCTATAATACAATTTATATTGGTATACAATTATTGGTAAATACTAAAAATCTTTTGACATAATTCGATTCCTATAAGTTGATGCTTCTATTACAAATTTGAATAGAGTACTCCAGTTTTCACCGTTGAATATTTCGATTGCCTGTTGTTGGCTCAACGCTCCTTGCCGCCAGTACGCCTTTCATATCTCCTGTAAAATTGGACAAACTGCAATAAAGTGCAACGTGTCTTCCTTAGTGTTTAAATTGCAGAGGGTGCAGTTGGCTTCCGTGTCGTTCATCTAGCTTTGAATATGAATGATATTTGGCTCAGGCTGTGATTATCGTGAATAAAGTGGTTTATCCCCAATGAGTAGCATAATTGCCTATACAATAACCTCGTCGAGCTGCTCCTCGCCTGCTGCATAAAATCGGAGTGGGTTTTCTGGACTATTTCTTTCAAGATTAGTCTTAGTTAGTAATTTCCAAAATTACGTTATTTTCCTGTGCTAGTATTCTTCATGTTTCGAAGCACTGGGATCGACTCACCAGCAAGGATTTGGCAACAACCGAAGCTAGGCGAGTTTCAGGCACTTTGAAAATTTTTCTGACGTAGAAGAAATGTAATCCTAGCGTCTGGGTGGGTATATAGAGTTGGAAGACTACTTTCTACAAAAAGAGCGTAGTTTGGAGTGTTGCGTGATAACCTAAACAACGTGAATTTGTATAAAATTGGTTAACGATATCGGATACTAAAACGTCGCCCTAGAACGTGGAGGTTGCGAGTCCCAACGAAGGCGTAAATATTTTTAATTGTTTTTTATTTTGTTCTATTTACTTTTCTTTTATTTTGAGATGTTTTTTAATGAGTTTATTTCTTAACTATGCACTTGGGCCCCTTCCGATTGTACAAAGCAGACACTGTTTAGATTTGAGGTCATATATTGTTAGAAAAAAACTCATTGATTGCATAAAAAATCTAGTTTCTCGACCGATCATTCATATGGCAGCAATAACCTATAGTCATCCGATTTTGACAAAACTTTGAAGAATTGTGTAAATATTTGCCAATTAAAAAGAGGTTTACATTCAAAACAAAAAAGTTTTTCCTACTAAGACAATTTTTCTAGCCTTACTTTTCTATGGCAGCTATACTATATAGATGTCCGATTTCGACCAAATTTGGCAGAATCATGGAGAAGCATAGAAAACTAGTAAATACGGAGCTTGGAGTCGTTTGCATTGAAAACAAAAAAGTTTTTCTCACTAGAACTAGTTTTTCGACCGATCGTTCCTATGGCAGCTATATGTTATAGTCATCCGATCCGGCCGGTTCCGACAAATGTGTAGCGTATTTGGACCAGAAGACTTCGTGCAAAGTTTGGTGGCGATAGCTTACAAGCAAACGGAGGAGAAAGCATAGAAACGGACGGACAGACGGACATGGCTATATGGACTCAGCTCGTCATGCTGATAAAGAATATATATACTTTATGTGGTCGGAAATGCTTCCTTCTATGCGTTACAAACATCTGGACAATTTCAATATACCCTCTGCAAGGGTATACAAATAAAATACATAATTCTGTGATAAAAGCAAATCCATTTTAAAGAGACATCAATGCACATTTCAAAAGTTAGTCGGTGTTTGAATTGTCGCCGGCGAAAACTACTTCAGTATATGTTCGGTGGTTTTTTACAATTATCTTAAAGATAAAAATTTCCCCAAAACCGATCAATGTATTGCCAACTAAACTTCAAATCAGAGTATCCTTTTAAAAGTACGAAATTCGACATTACACAATGGACTACTCCTTCATTACTCTGCCTTCAGTATAAATGTAGATGTCTGTTTACTATCCCCTTACAGAAAAGAAGCAGTTGTAGCTCATTACGTTTCCGACAGGCGTAATGCATACTTTCGACAGAACACATTTCGTTGTGCGCCGCTGGGAATTTGGTTAGAAATCAACGGCAACTACAAAATTAGATAAAGTTGAAAGGCAACTCTGCGTATGAGTGATATCAAAAACTTTGGAGCCCCGTCGCGTCCATTAAAACATAACTTTTAGAACTTTTTGTTCTTTCATCGTTAAATATACACCATAAACTAGCGAACTAGTACGACCTTAAATATTCCTTACAAAAAGAGTGCGCCCTAATGAGCATACTACTGTGGGTAAGGTGAATTTGTTTGTAAAAATGAAAAATCTTTATTTATTCTTCTAAATCAATTTCATCCCCTTTTAAGTAATCCCCTCCCGATAAAATACACTTATGCCAACGTTTTTTCCAATCCTCGAAACATGCCAAATAGTCCCTTTCCGGTATAGCCATCAGCGCTTTCTTCGATTTTGCTTTTATCTCCTCAATCGACTCGAAACGCGTTCCCCGAAGTGGTCTCTTGAGTTTTGGGAATAGCCAGAAGTCACACGGAGCCAAATCAGGCGAATACGGTGGTTGCGGAACGATATGCGTCGAATTTTTGATGACTTTTTTGCAAGAAATTGAGAACTTTCGGTACCAAACGAGATTTGACTTTTCGTAGGCCCAAATGGTCTTTCAAAATGGTTTTCACAGATCCTTCTGATATTCCGATCATATCAGTAAGGTCTCTAACAGTCAACCGACGATTTTTGCGCACTAATTCCTCCACTTCATTGACGTGTTGGTCATCTGTTGACGTCGATGACGTCATCCACACGTTCTCGACCCTCTTTGAAGTCTTTGTACCACTTATAAACATTTTTTTGTGACATGGTAGAGTCACCAAAGGCCTTCCGCAACATCCTCAACGTTTCCGCAGCCGAAATTTCATTCCGCAAACAAAATTTGATGGCACTTCTCTGCTCAGACATGGTAAAAATCGAAAAATGCACTCTTGGTCGTTTGGAATGACATTCACATGAAATTTGGCACAGATGTCATCAACAGTCCTGCCAACTCAAGAAAAAAAAAACCTGCCCGAATTGTTAGGCCCGCGAAGTTTAAATTGACCCTTACACCTTACTTTTTGCTCACAGTAGTAGATTGCAAATAATATAAATACATAAATGAATTCACAAACTAAAAGACATAAATTTCGTTTACAGGAGAACTGTGTATGCTCCGTGTTGACAGAAAAACTGTGAAAGAAAATGATAAGTTTATTGTGGAGAAAGATTTACAAAGATTCGCTGAGGAACCACCATGGTTAACTTTTATCTAGATACCTGGGCTTATGTAACTTAGTTCATCGAACTAAATTGTTTGCTATGACTGAACAGAGACTTGGAGTTACGAAGCTAAGCTAAAAAATGTGTTAAAACTTAAGTCTGTGTTAACAACGATTGTTTTTTAAAGTCTTAATCCAAAAATGTAACACTTCGTTCAGCAGAAACTTTTCGATGTACTTATAATTTTAATCAGTTAACTACTCAATCTTTGCAGCTTAATAACATTTCTGATAGTTTGACCCAAAAGAAGATCAACGAAAAGTCAACATACCCTTAGCTGCCGTATAGTATTCCACGAAGCTCAGCCAATTATGTTGCCCTTGCCCATAAATGTATGTGAATTGTACAATGTACATACATACTTATTGGTGGATGCTTTCGAAATGTGCAATGGTGCATTGTGTATACCATAAATATTGTGCCAACGATGCATTAAAATTTATGCAAAAACTAATTGCCATTTCAGATCATTCCCAAATGCAATTGTCCGGCACAAAAAGGCCTTAAAGACAATCCAATGCCGAAAAGTCTCTCCAAATGGGCGGCAATTAGAATGATTACGAGCGTTGTGCACCCACTGGCAGATTTGCATTTTGGGAAAACATGTTCAAATGTCACATTAAAATTGGTTGCTGCTTTTGCATTAATTAAAAGTGTTCCCGGTTCAAGCGAGGGATTATGAATCCAACAACAACAGCAACAACAACAAAAAATGGTCATAATAATAATTATAATAACCGGCGGGAAAATGCAAAATACTTTTCGCATATATGGTATATGCTATGGCTGGTCAATGGACGAACGTTCGCACAAACGCCAGTCAATAAAAATTAATTGTTATTTTAATGATTCATTTCCACATTTTTACTGTTAATTGAAAAATGCATTAAGCTTAGCTTGATGGGGCCGAAGGGTTGGGGCTCTCATACATCGAATTTCATTCAATTAAAAAAATATGCAACTGTATGGCATATTTTACCAAACTCAAGATTCATTTGATGAAATTGTAAAAACTTTAAAATGTCTGAAGTAAAATGTGACTTACTGGCCTCTATCAGTTGAAACTGCAACAATTTTATTGCTAGGGTCACTTTGCTACGCCAAATTAGAACAATTAGGGCTTCATATTTGGGCAGACTTCTCGAATTTTCAGAAAAGTTTCCATTAAAAAACGCTGCATTAATATCTCAATTATTGCAATTATTTTAATAGAAGTTAAATACCAGTCCCCTCATAACTGTTTTCCATTAACACATATACAGCAACACCACAAAAAGATTAGCATAAAAAAATGGGTAAACCCTCATAATTGATTTTATTAAATTAACATGATGCAAACATTGCACAGCCAAAAACAAAAAAAAACTATAATTAAACTACAAAAGATAAACATTGTGAAATGCACACGCAACGGATTCTAATGCCGAATTGTTTACTGAACTGAAAACACAATGAAAAATTAAGATAGAAACACATAATCAAATGGCAAACAATGAGGGTAAATAAAAAATAATGTGTTTTAGCATGTGGGTGAGTTAGAACAAGTAAATGTTGACATAAAAGCTGTAAAATTCTATTCATTATCATCCTTTTGCAGGCACCTAAAGCACCTCTCGGAGTGTGGTGTATGCAAAGCAATTAAATTCCAACAGATGCTTAAACATGCAGAGGACGTGAGACGGCTTTGAAAATACAATATTTTTGAAACATATTTAATGGCATCACATCCGCATTCGATGCGACTATTACAATGTTGTCTTAAGGGGGTCTTCTCATTGAGGAATTTTTTTTTTTTCGACTTTTTTTTTTTGCATTTATTTATAGCTTAAGTACTAGAAATACTTTAGAAGATACAGCCTTTTTGTAAAGCAAGGTCTTCGTCAAAATGCGATTTGCTTAGTTTGGCTACTTTTTGAATGCAACGGATTGAAGCAACTACCGAATTTCGTTCAAAGCGTTCTTTTCAGATTCGCGTTTGCTGGCATTGCAGTCTGATATATGTAAGTATTTCACAAAAAAAAATGTTTTATTGCCTAAAATTTTCTTTGAGTGTCTTCAAAATCAGGTTTTTGAACTTCGAAGTCACTTTTCTCCAGTTCTATGGAACCGATTTTGATGAACCCAAATGCAATCGACGGAGAATTGTCGAATTTCTAAAACTGCATACTAAAATTTTTCATTTCAATTTGTTTTTGATGCAAAAAAACAACTTCAAACTTTAAACTCGTATATCTCGAAACCACGTTTTTCGAACTGGCGGCCATGATATCTCCAGTTCAACTGAACCGATTTTCATGAAACAAAGTGGAATCGACGCAGAATTGTCACCATTCTCGGGTGAACCTCGACCATAATTTTAAAAAATTTTTTACTATTTTTTTTTTACACTAAACTACAAAAAAAGCCCGAAATTAAAATTTTTTTTTTGAATGGCCGCCATTTTGTCAAAAAAAATCACAAAATTAAGCTTGAGGTTCACCCGAGAATTACATCTATACTGATTATAACCCCGTTTTTTTTTTCATTTCAGACGCCGCCGTGACGACACCTTTTTTTTTTCACCACCAACTTTGAAGTCTCATTACTTTTTGAACAGCCCACGTATCGAGGCAAAAAAAATTTTTTTATTTACTTTGAAACTTTTGTAATACAATAAATAAAAAAAGTTTTCAATTATTCTTTGCGTTTTCAAATAAGAATTTTTTTAAAAAGGGTCCAAAAAACGGGTTTTGAATGAGAAGACCCCCTTAAAGCAGCCGAATTTAAAGAAAATTTAGTTTGGATTGATCTGAAATATATTTAACTGCAGTTGACTTGATCTTTTGTGGTTAAAAAAAAATTAGTAGGACTAAAAGGTGAATTTAACTCGAATCTATATTAGAAAACCCTCTGCAAGTTGGCCCGAAACGAGTTGTTGGGGTTAATTTGCTCATAACTTTAAAAAGCCTAGGCATTCTTTTCATGAACCTGTTTCGAATAATTATGTTTACATTGGCCCGATGGAAGCATCTCCGACCCTATAAAGTATATATATTCTTGATCAGTGTCAACAGCTGAGTCATGTCCGTCTGTCTGTCCGCATGAACGCACAGATCTCAGAGATGGCAGATAAAATGTATTTTAAATTTTGGCCACACCCCCCTCACTCCCACAATTTGGAAAAATCGTCATATCTCCCACAGTTTTAAAGATAGATGGTTCATTCCTTCTAGACGTATTATCTAATCGACATTATTTATCGATCTGCCAAAGGAATGGAAAAGATCGTATAAACGGTTGTCGAGTTATGATCAAAAGTCTGTTCGCTGCTGCAGCGCAGTAGCAGCTCTGCTTTCAGCTGCTACTGCAGCATCAAAATTTATGCTAAGCGTATACTTGAGTCGGGACTCAACGAATTTCATTCTTGTTGAACAAGTTTTGCTTGATCCAAGTGCTTCAAAACTTAAGCCGATTACAAAACATTCTCAAATCAAGCAGAAATATTCTTAAGTAAAGCGCTAAGCGTACTTTAATTCAGGGTCGCTCATTCTTGAATCTTTATCAAAAACCAAGTATGTTCGTTATAATATTATGAGCTCATCAGGCTCAAGAGTAAGATCGCTCACTTTTGAAACAAGAGTTTTGCGTATTAAAAGGTCATATATCAAACGACAAGAAAGAAAGTCGGTCAAGCCCGACTATAACATACTCTGTACCAAGAAAATTTATCTTTTGATCATAACTCGAAAACCGTTCATCCGATCTTCTTCATTTCGATCGATAAGTTATCCTAATAACTAAATATGTCCAGAAGGAACAAGCCATCTATCTTCAAAACTGTGGGAGATATGACGTTTTTTCTAAATTGCGGGGGCGGCAGGGGGCGTGGCCAAAATTGAAAATAAACTTGATCTGCCTGCAGACATAAGAAGCATATGTCCCATACATGTCAAACCTTTATCTCTTACCATCTCTGAGATCTGTGCGTTCATACGGACGGACAGACAGACGGACGGACGGATAGACGGACATGGCTATATCGACTCGGCTGTTGATGCTGATCAAGAATATATATACTTTATGGGTCGGAGATGCTTACTTGTGGATGTTACATACTTTTGCACAAACTTATAATACTCTATGTACCTTCGGTACAGAGTATAAAAACTGAAAATCAGTTCGTTTTCCTTTTTTTTAAATAATTGTCACATGACAATCACATGATCACATGAGTGAATAAATCGATTGCGCTCTTCTCGCGAAAGTTTCCCCACACACTCTTCTGCCACAAAAAACCTAACTGTGAGAGAGCGTTCAACGCTATTCGCTCAACTTTGCTTGCTCTGTTCTCTCATTATCTTAATCATTATCCCACGCCTAAAAGCACCAAACTGAAAACGGATTTTGTTCGATTTGAAGAGCAGAACTCATTGAAATTCAAGAGCGCATACACTCATTAAATATTCGCCCTAAAAATTAGAAATTCTGGTATGAAATCGCCAATTCAAAATATAAAATTCACCCTAAAATTAAGTAAAATATTTTCTCATTTATGGAACATATTCTAAGTTTCAGAAAAATATGCCATAAATGAGAAAATATTTTCCTTGGCTTCACTTGGCATTATGCAGTTGATTTTTGATTAGTTGCAGTTGATTAGCTGATCTGAAAACGTTGTCAATTTATATTCAAAGATAATAAATGAGCTTAGAGGTAATTGAATGCTCAGTCGGTTTAAGATTGATATTCGATATTAAAGTATTTAATAATATGCATGCTTTTTCTGAAATCTTGCAAAAAATTGGGTGGCATTTGGGAACTGGCGCAGTATTATCTATTATCAGATTAAAGGAGTCAACCGACAAGGTGTCGCCTTGCTTGGCATCAAATGGTTTGCAGAGGGTTTTTCCTATTTTGACAACACTTTTTTTGTGAACATCTCTGCCTTATCAGGATACGCAGCCTGGGCAAATAATATCCACATGAATCAAAAAATGTATTTGGAAATGGAAATCAGAAAGCAGACAACCCCCTGATTGTATATTTAAATATATAATATAAATTCAAAACTTTTACTCATCTTTGTCATAAATTTTTTAAGCAACATTTTTAATTAAAAATTCCCAGCTGCAGTGTAAAAACATATTTGTGATTTATTCTGGCAATGCAGTTTATTTATGTGGCATAAAGAAATTCCAGGGATAGGAATTTGTTTGCTTCGACCGAAATTCTGTTGAATTTGCAATTTAAAGTTTTAGCATTGGGCTGACCAGAACAAGAGGGGCCGAGAGAGAGTGAGTGGGAGAGAAAGGGCAAGTTTGCTTTTATCTGCTTACTGGTCCAACTAAAAGTAAAGAGCATTACTTGCAATTTAAGTTTACATTCCTTGTGTCCGCTGAAAAAAGTGTCAAATCCCAGTTTTTTGGCCGCCGCAGCAGCTGCTCTCTTCTCTTCTTCTAAGGCCCTTGGGGATCAGCATAACACATGCCCTATTGAGCCGACAATGCCTGAGTGAATGAGTGTCCTTGTCACTGCAAAAGGGTTTCCTTCGACTTGCGGTTTATTTGCATAAAGTTGCCCATACGCCACGTGGTCCACCCGCAGTGCAAAAAGTGCAGAAAATTGCTTTATTTGCCTTTTAGCTGGAAACTTGACTGCAGAGAGTGGCAAAGCATTTGAAATATCCTTGAAGTTGGCTTGAAATTCAATCATTGAGTTTGGCTTTGACTTTTGTATTTGTGTTCATTTTATTTTTGTCTGATTTAAAGTTAATACAAACTGGAATGGAATGTGGATATGTGTTTTTAAAATAGTTTTACAGATAGGGTGGCTATGAATATTCATGCTTCCCTACCGTCTTCTAAGAAGTCAGAGCCTTGATATTTAAAGTTTATTTCCTTGTGTCAACAGCTTTCTAAAGCTAAAATCCTAATAAATCAGGAGAAAATACACGGCAGCTACAAACGATTTATTTAAAAGAGGGAGGAAGCGGACGGTACATACACTTTTGTCAAATGAAGGGTTCAAAGCATTGCTCCCCTCTCCTCTCATTCGTTCTATCTTCCTTCTTTCATGTTTCCTTTTTCGATCTGATTTCCTTGATTCTCCTTTCCTCTTCCTTTCTTCTTCCCTCCTTCGTGCCTCCCTTCTTTCTTATTTTCTTCTTCTGTCCTTCTTTTTTCCTTGCTCCTTCCTTCTTTCTACCTTTTTCCTTTTTTCCTTCTTTCTTCGTTTTACCTTCCATCTTCCCTTTTTTCCGCCTATTCTTTCTTCTTCCTTTGTTCTACCTCATCTGCCTTCCTTCTTATTTATTTACTTTCTTTCTTACTTCCTTCTAGCTTAAATATTCTTCCTATATTCCATATTCCTTGCTTATTTTTTTAGTCTTCTTATCCTCTTCCCATCTTTTTTCCTTCCATTTAG
>JAWNNO010002796.1:0-246031 GCA_035044985.1 Lordiphosa fenestrarum
ATTCTTACGGGTGGTTAGTGGGATTCCTTTCAAATTGAAAACCTGGACTCGTCATTAATCATTGATATTTTGGGTAAATATTTTGTATTTTCCAGCTGCTGAAAGCAGATCTGCGACTGCGCTGCAGCAGCGAACAGTGTTTTGATCATAACTCGACAACCGTTCATCCGATCTTCACAAAGTAAGCAATCCTGATTACTAATTGGAAAGTACCATCGATATGGCGTTTTTTTTTCAAAATTGCTGGGACGAGAGGGGGCGTGGCCAAAATGAAAATAAACCTGATCTGCCTGCAAGTAAAATAAGTTTTTGTTCCATAGACTTCAAACCTCTATCTCTTATCATCTCTGAGATCTGTGCGTTAATACGGACAGACGGATATGGCTATATCGACTCGGCTGTTGATGCTGATCAAAAGAATTTATACTTTATAGGGTCGGAGATGCTTCCTTCTGGCTGTTACATACTTTTGCACAAACTTATAATACTCTACGTACCTACGGTACAGAGTATAAAAAACGGTTTTTGATTCTTATTCTGCAATCCTAAAATAAAAAGTATCTTGTAATTTTTACTTAAAAGTCAAAAATAAAAATTGAGTTCGAATTGCTAGTGGTCCAAGCTGATCCCACCCTTATGTGCTCTCTGCAAAGTGAACACGTGGACTGGAATGAACACTTCGATGTCGCTGGATTTGTGCACTTAATTCAAATTTGGTCGTTTAACTTATTTGGTCTTCCTTGCATTCAGATTCCAAGATTGTTAACCTCAAAAGCCTCCTAGTTAATATTTCCACCTGCAGGGGATGACTAATCGATCCTTTTCTATTATTGAGGAGTTACTACTCGTTTACCTAGCTAGTCGTGTACTAAAAATAAATAATAATCAAGAAATCTGAAATTAATTTCTCTATTTAACTTTCACTAAAAAATTTAAAATAAAAATTTCAAAATAATAGTATCACAACCAAGGCTGCAAACCGGACCGGAACCGAACCCCTGAGAACTGGTTCGGTTCGGGTTTTTTGGTGTTCGCGAACCGGACCATGAACCAGGCGGCTTACATTTTTGACTCCGCGAACCTGAACCCGAACCGGATAACTTTTTAAAAAAATGTCGTTCGGTTCACCAATTTAATTCTCCAGCAAAACATTGTTTATTACTTTACTTTACTTTCTTACTGCCTCGATAAACGTTCTTCTATTATGAGCTATTATGATACCAATATTAGCTGCTGTGTTCTCAGACCCAAGATTTCAAACTTTGCTTAGTTCTGACCAAAAAATGTTGCTAAAGCGAAAAAAAATTTGCTTAATGAGAGTTTTCAAACTTTGACAATAAATGACTCAACATCTGATTGCGAAGACGAGAAGTTTATGAAAGCAATAAACAAATACCAAATATAAATAATCGCTGGCTGTTCCGCGGTTTCGGTTCGATTCCGGTTTGGTTCAGTGTTTCACAAAGGCACATTATGAAATTGCACACTTGCAAATTGAATTCCTATACTCCATTTGAATTTATTTAAAACTCTCCGAAGAATGTCGAAATTATTATTTCGGATTTAAAGGATTCGTCCAATGGTTTCTAGACTAATGAACTTAGAAAACAGAGAATGCCGGCGAGAAAAGAATAAAAAACTCTCCTGGCTAAGATTGAATTAAGGTCAAGAAGTACCACAGAATATTGAAAATATTGTCCACTAGAGTAAAGAATGTAGATTGATGGCAGGTGTATTAAGAGATCGAAGGGCAATTGCAGAAGACTTGCAGGACTACATGTTCTTAAATATTTGTCATGTCATCCTTAAAAGTTAGATCGATCGCTAAGGATGTATAGAATCGAACGAAACTGAACTGACCGAAACCGTTTTTATGAGTGGTTTTCGGTACGGTTTACCAGCTAAAATAAGCGGTTCGGTTCGGTTCAGAACCGGTTTGCATCCCTGCTTTTAATAGTGAACCGTTCAATCGCATTCATAAAGTCGATGATTTGGGTATATTATTTGAACCCAATCTGAACTTTAACAGCAGAGAATTTGCCATGCGGACATTTTTGTCCACAAGCTTTTGGCGGGTGAGATTGACTCCATGGGTCTTTTAAGCCTTATCAATTTGACAATACCTCCCAGACTAACTCGCCACTTTACTTCAATCTACCTCCCTCCTCGCCTAACCTAACTAACTATGCTCATCAAGACCTCCTCCGTTGCCTTTGTCTTGCTTATAATGAATACTGTCACCTGTTTTATATAGATTACTCCATCTTAAATGTAAGAAACGCCATTGCTTAGTTGACCACAAGGTGGTCAACCTTGCTGTGTGTCGGACCATTGCTGGTTTCGGCAAATAAACCAGTCCCACCGGATCAGAGATCGTTATACCTGGGCTCTCGCTGTTCCTTTGTTGCTTTATATTTTATGTTTAACTGAACTTTGTTACACTTACCTCAAATAAATAAATAAATATCAGTCTTCGACTATCACTCGTTGCGAGCAGACGTCTTGTCTTCAATCAGCGGTATTTAATCGGTGTCCTCTTTCGACCCACGCGGTCATAAAAAAATGTTCTCTTATCGTTACAAAGCTTAGTGTTTTACTTAGCAGCGTGCTTTATAAGCAAACAAAAGTTAGCTAAATAAAGCCCGAAAATGGCCCCAGGGCCACCAAACCTGGGGAGCAATCGGTTTGCAGTGCTTTCCGAAAGCCCCCCTACTAAAAAACGTCGACCACACCAAAAACTTGACATAGCATTCCCGGAGCTCCCTCCAATTGCAGTGGAAAATCCAAAATTCATCATAATCGCTTCTAATAATTGTGAAAAGAAAATCTCTGAGTTCTCATGCTTCGCCGTCCATCGCGCGCTTAACATGATCTCCAAAAACATAGTGTCAATTTCAAACCTAAGAGATGGAAATCTACTCATGTTGGTAAAAACTCAAAGCGAAGCCGAAAAATTCATCAACACCACAGAGCTGACTGGCATCTGCGAAATTACATGCAAGCTTCATGAAGCCCTCAATTTTGTTAAGGGCACAGTATACGCCCCATACCTATCCGACATTCCTGATGATGAGATCGTTGAGGAACTTCGCTCGCAAAAGGTCACGGCCATTTACAAGTTTATGAAAACCTATGAAGGCGTCTCTAAGCCCAGCGGGGTCATCCTGCTTACCTTCGAGCTCTATAACCTTCCATCTAAAATTGACATCTCATGGCACTCAGTTAAAGTACGCGAATACATACCGAACCCAATGCGTTGTAAGTCTTGCCAATTGCTTGGACATACAGCCAAACATTGTAAAAACCCACCTCTTTGCTCCAATTGCGCCTTACCGCCCCACACCCCAGCAAATTGCACGCAAACAAAGTGTGTTAATTGTTCGGAAGAACACCCGGCCACCTCTCGGCAATGCACCAAATATCAGCAACAAAAAGAAATTCTTAAAATCAAAACCATCAAAAAATGTACAATGCGAGAAGCAAAAACCATATTCAAAGCAACGGCACCTAAGCCGGTAAACACCGCCTCTTACTCTTCTGTAGCTAATGCTGCTAATAATCGAAGCGAAAACGCAAATCAAAATAAAAATCAAAATAACAACAAAAATCAAACAACAAGTACCGAAACTGTCTCGGCAAAACAATCAAACACTCCCTCTCTCCCGCTGTCCCATCAGCAAAACCAAAACGCATCACCCGATGCACACAACAACACATACTTATCTACACTATTACAACAAATCCAAAATAAAAACCCAATCACTGATACCACAACAACTTCACCTCAACTTAAATTAAATTCTTCGAACACTGATCTCAACTACTCCTCAGACGAATTAATGAGTGACTCTTAATTCGTTATTATCCAAACACACTTAATATATTCCAAGCATATAATATCCTACTTTCCTTCCCACCAATGTCTCTCTCATTATTACAATGGAACATGAACGGATATTTCAACAACTATCATGAACTATTAATCTTATTAAAGGAACTTAACCCGGATATTATATGCTTACAAGAAACACATATTAAACCCAACTACACCCAAATACACACACCCAAACCATATATTGGTTATTTTTACAATCTCTCTTCCAACCTCATTGCAAAGCAAGGGGTTGGTGTACTTATACGCAACAACATTCCACACAAGTCTATTTCTTTAAATAGCAACACATGCTCTATTGGGTTGGAGATTCTGTCGCAACCTAATATCACTATCTTTAATTCGTACATACCCCCAAGTCACCCCTTACATGCTAATGAAATACTCAGCATTGTTGACCTATCACACAAACCTATTGTGTATGTAGGAGATTTTAATGCTTGGAGCCCACTATGGGGTTCTGTTTCTCGAAATACTAAAGGGTACCAAATAGAAGAGGTCATAAATAAATCCAACTTAACAATCCTGAATGATGGCTCTGCCACACACCACTCCACTCACAACTCTTTCACCCACATCGACCTAACAATGGTCTCAGCATCATTGCTTCCGTCCTGTAAATGGTCAGTTGCTGACAATTTACATGGAAGCGATCACTTTCCCATAACGACAAAAATTCAGACTCAATTTAAAACTGAAAAAATTCAAACAGCCATTAAATTCAAGATTGATAAAGCAAATTGGGAACTCTTTCAGTCCACTTGCAAAGAAAATTTCAATTTTTCACCCACCAATGACTTAAACCTATTTGCAGCGAAAATAACAAGAGCTATCATAGCTTCTGCAAATGTAGCTATCCCAAAAACTAGTCCCAAATCACATTGCAGAAAAGTTGTTTGGTGGAACTCCCAGCTCGATGCTATGCGAAAACAAAAGCAGTCCCTTTGGCACAAATATAAGCAAACACAAACGGCTGACAACCTGCTTTCGTACAAAAAAGCCAACGCATTATTCAAAAGAGAAGCCAAAATAGCAAAACGGGAATCCTTCGAAAAGTATACTTCAAATATAACACCCCTCTCGACCACAAAGAAAGTATGGGCAGATCTGAACGCTTTAACCGGGAACTTTCCAGGACCCCTCAAGGCAATTAAGGATCAAAACAAAGAGCTTCATTCTTCCACAGACATTGCCAATGCTTTTGGAAGCATGTGGTCCAATTATTCGAAGGACGACAACTTTTCACAAGAATACAAGTCACTTAAAGAGGAAATCCTTTCCCACCAATACTCGCAAACGGAACTGTCTTCGGACGCTACTGATCTCGAATCAAACTTCACACACATTGAGCTTGAACTTGCTCTACGGCATGCCAAAGGCAAAACCCCTGGTATGGACCGCGTTTCATACCCGATGCTCAAGCACCTACCAATCGAAGCGAAAAGCAGTTTATTAGATATGTACAATGCAATGTTCAATGCAGGCTCATACCCTCATATGTGGAGATCTGCGACAATAATACCTATTTTAAAGCCAAATAAGCCAACACACGAATTAACATCTTTCAGACCCATATCATTGCTCTCCTGCCTTAGCAAATCCTTAGAAAAAATGTTAGCCAAGCGGCTCATGTGGTTCATTACAAAACATAAATTCATCAGTCCCCATCAAACAGCCTTTAAACAACAACATAACACTCTCGATTCACTTCTGCATCTCCACCACTACGCGTCCGACGCCCTTTCGACCAAAAATCACGTTACCATTTTGGCAACTGATTTTGAAAAGGCATTCGACCGCGTTGGGGTGCATACAGTATTGGATCAACTTTCCCGGTGGGGGGTAGGTCGTAAGACCTTCAACCTGGTGAAGGCTTTCATGACCAAGCGTTCCATCCGTGTTAGAGTAAACAACACTCTCTCAACATTCTATACACTACACAACGGCATCCCCCAAGGGTCGCCTCTTTCAGTAGTCTTGTTCATGATTGCCTTCCAATCCCTTAATAACATTATCCTAAAACACAAGAAAATAGAACTCTCAGTATATGCTGATGATGCACTCATCTTCAGCAAATGTAAAGATACAACAGCCCTTAATAACACATTTAAAAAAATTCTTAGCGATATTGTAATTTGGGGAAAAACATCTGGTGCTACCCTCTCTATTGAAAAATGTAAATTATTACATATATGTAAGAAACAACGATGTACATATCCAACTTTAATGTTTAATAACTTAGAAATAGAACATGTCACTTTTCTTAAAATTCTCGGCCTTACAATCGACAAACGACTTACATTTAAGCAACATTGTAACGAACTTAGGAAAAATCTAAACAAACGGCTAAACATCATAAAATTCTTAACATCGAAACGGTCCTTCATCCATCCCACCTCTCTTATCCAAGCCACAAGAGCACTAATACTGTCTAAAATTGAATACGGGCTCCCCATTTATGGCTGGTGTGCTCCGTCCAACATCAAAATTATCTTCCCTCCATATCACGCAGCGGTGCGGCGCAGCATCGGTGCATTTCCAACGACACCCACCAAATGCATCCTAGCGGAAGCAGGGCTACCAGATATCAAGACGAGAGTATCACAAACGACCTTTAAACTCATACCCAAGCTAATGACTACAACCAATGCGATCCTCACCAAGGACTTCCACACGGCCTGTAAACATCGTAAAAATTACAAAGTCATGTCCTCAATCCGGAGGTGTATACAGTTCACCAAACGCTATCATATAGAAAAACCATATCGTTGGAATAAAGTCAGCCCCTCACCACCTTGGAGATTACGCCCTACCAGCATCAACACGTCACTTCACGCATTCCCTAAATCTTTGACACCGAAATCAGTCTTTAAACAGCTACTAGCAGAAGAGACGGCAAAGTACACCAACTGGAAATGGCTTTTCACCGATGGATCAAAATCCGACACTACTACAACTTTTGCAGTGGTGGACCAGCACGGATCAGTTTTATCTTGGGGACAACTCCCACATCACCACTCGGTCTTTACAGCGGAAGCGGTAGCTATTCTTAAAGCTATTAAACTCGCTCTCGAACACAAGGGAAAACATATCATTTGCAGCGACAGCCTATCCACCATACAAGGTATAGAAAACTTCTACAACAACAACAACCTGCTTTGCGAAATCCGACACTACTGCATCCAAAACCAAAGCAAAATAAAGCTGTTCTGGGTCCCGGGACATATGGGTATAGATGGAAATGAGCTCGCCGACAGCGCCGCTAAATTAGCGGGTCGATCAGCTTGTATCACAATCATCCCTGGAGTTCAACAAGATATATGGCGTAACATCGAAGACATATTAAAAACCATCGAAATGGAAGATTGGCAGACCTTCAACCATTGGTACAAACTCTCCAACCAAAGTAAAAATCAAATCAGATACCCTACCACATGTTCCCGGAGTGACTGTGGCACTTTAACCCGACTCAGAACAGGACATACTGATCTCACTCACAAACATATCCTCAAAGGAGAAGACAAACCTAACTGCCCTGGCTGCGGAGGAGACCTATCCGTAAAACATATTCTGGACGAATGCAGTGCCCTTCAAACCAACAGAACAGCTCTTTTTGGCCAAATCCCACCATCCAACATAATAGCAAACCCTAATGCACAAAACACAATTAAAATAGTAAGCTTCTTAAAGAAATGCAATTTGTTAAATAAAATCTAACGTTTACCCTTTTGTCGAGTCGATGGCCAAGTAGCTAGTACTCAAAATCCTAATTAGTTATTATATTATAAGCAATGTTTTATGTATAATAATTAATACTTAAATAAATAAATAAAAATAAATAAATATATAAAGAGATATTCGATAAGATAAGTAAAAAACGATGCCAAACTGCTTCTCACAGTATTCATTGAAGTAAACTTTTTGAAGCAACACCTGGTTCTAGTTGTTAACTCTTTGATTTTAGTGACTCAAGTGGTTTTTAGTTATGAAAACATAACTTACTTGACCTCTTACCGGCTTGTGCTTTATCACTTTTGTTCAAGCTTTCATTCAGAAATTGAATAATCAGTTAGCTCGTGGCAAATATTCACTCAACTAAGATTCTTTCGATATATTTCCCTGGCAATTTGTTTTATTTTGTCACTCAATTAGTCAACTTATCAGATGCAAACTTTATGGCGTCGATCATAACTTTTGCCTCAGATAATTTCACATCATCGTCGGCAAACAAGTTGCTCATTCATCTTATACAAAAAAAAACTACGATTGTGCCTCCTCCAAATTAGCGATGTGCGAATGTGTGTTTGCGTAGACAGGGGACGTGGCCAAAAAAGAGCTTTGTACTCACCCACTTCAGGTAGAAATTCGACGCTAGCATTAGATAAATGCACTTCAAAAAAATCCAGAAAATGCTGGAAGACTTGTTGCACATGCATCATATCCATGTGCAGCGAAGAAGGAATTAAAACGCCCACTCGTTGAGCTGCCTGCAAATGTTGCTGTTGCTGCTGTCGCCGTTGTCGTTGTTGCTGATGCTCTTGCTGCTCTTGACGTTTCTGATGGCCAGATTCTCGCGCATTACGTGGTTTTCTTGATGTTGTTGATGTGCTCAAAATTGAATTGCTTGTGGGTGTGGATGTTGCTGCTGTCGCTACTGTTGACGCTGTCGCTGCGGAAGTCCACGTAGCCGCAGCTGTTGCGGCAGCATCAGTCGTTGTCTTGGTCACAAGGACATCCAAGAAACTATGTGAGGCAGCTGGCGGTTCGGAGCTGAAGGCAAAGGAGGCGGCGTTTTGGGAATGGTGAAAGAAGAAGGCTGTCAACAGCAGAAATAATTTAGCAGTTTGACAGATTGTTAACTTCATTTATGTTGCGTATTTTTGTTGTTTTCGCTGTTGCTTTCCTGTTGTTGTTGCTGTTGCTATTTGCCCACCACTGCAAAGAGCTAAGAAGGCCCCCTTTTTCGATTTCCACTTCACGGTTTACATTTTGTTGCCGTTGTTGCAGCTGTCGCCTCTATTGCTGTTGTTGCTGTTGTTGTTAATGAACTTTGACAATGCTTTGTCTGAATTTGCCATAATTGCATTTCTGTTGCTGGCAAATTGCAGCTACCCTGAAAAGAGATGGACATACATACATATATATTTGTACATTCAGTCAATGTGTGCGAGCAAGAGGGAAGGAGGACGACAAATTAAACTGCAACTCTCATTAAAAGTTTTCGAGTTGTAGGTAACTTATACTGAGTTTTAGTTGAATTGAGTTTGTGTAGTTCTATGGACACTTGATAAAGTTGATAAGTGTTCGAAAATGTATCAGACTTGTGGAAAAAGTTAATTTAGTTGCCAAAAAATGTAGTATTTGATTGAAGCTGTTATTTCCTTTGTCTAAGTTCTCGCACGATCAATAACCTCAGTTTAGAGACAAGTATCAATTGGTTTTCTATGCTTTTCCATAATTTCAGCTGTTTTGTTAAAAATCGGACAACTATATAAAACGCAGTGCGACCTTAAGAAAAACCGCATTAGCTAGCCACATCTGATACCCAGCTGTCTTAAGTCAGCTCGATTTCACGTTTAACGGGCGCATTTATAGACATATACAAAACACACAAAGTAATTCGCCAACATTTTGGCATAAATTAAAGTTAATTCGAGTATCCATTCCAAATGGATACCGAAATCATCCAATGAATATTTTTTAGTTCCTTTTCTTCTCGGTGCAGGAGCTACATATTTGCAGAGTATGGAGGGAAGGCTCTTCACATTTGTAGGCAGCTTCAGCTTATTTTGACTTTTCGCCACGCCTTGCCGTCTCCCATGCAATTCGGAAAAACCATCGCATCTCCTAGAGTTTTTGGATAAATGGTTCGAACCGTTTGTAGGATTATCTATCGATCCACCAGAGGATTGAAAAAGATCAGATGAACGATAGTTAAGTTCTGAGCAAATGAAACAACACACAGAGAAAAAACGGATACTAGAAAATATCCATTGGATGATTTCCGGTGTTCATCTGGAAGGGATAAGTCTTAAATATCCTTTAAATCATCCAACGGAGCTAAAAATTATCCAAATGATATGGAAAATGATGATCATTTGAATGATTTTGCAGCTCCGCGGTGCACTTCTTCCCCAACAACAAACCGGGCGGCAGTGGCGTATGCAGGCTTTAGAGAATTTTTCGTTTGGCAGAGCGATGACGCTGTACCAAAAGCTTGGCATAGTCGGCGGAAGCCTCCTTGGACTGCTGGCGCTTTTTCTTGAGGGCTATGTGTCTGCACTTGCGCTGCAGGTTCACGACAGTTATCCGGTTTTTGGGGGCCTTGAAGGTGGTCTTTTTCTTATCCTTGGCCGGCAGGGGGGCGCCTACTTTATATAAGTTGCAATCGATTCAAATGATAAACTTTAAAGCACTGACTGTCCACTGACAAAGCATTCATTGACAATTTGCTTAGACTTACAATAATTTGAAAAGACTCAGTCAATCAAATGATAAGCTTGCACAGCATTGACTGCTGATCTGCCTTCATGTTTTTCAAATGTTGATTTTTTGATTTTGCTTTGACACTTACTTCTGAGATTTTCATAGCAGCAGTTTAATTAGAAGTCGATAAAAATAAAACTTGAGTGAGTTTTTAAACACTGATTTGATGTATACAAATAACTCCGCATTATTTGAATTACCTATATAGGTTCAAGATATTATTGGAAAAGTTAAATGTATTGTTGCCTTTTTCAAGCATAGTTCAAAAGCTACCACTCTGCTTAAAGACTTTCAACTCAGAGAGGGAAATAATCAATCCTTGAAATTAATTCAAGACTGCCCAACTCTTTGGAATAGTACATACTATATGCTTCAAAGAGTAGTTGATCTTGAAGGTGCTGTACGGGCGTCAATTGCGCTTTCAAATACAAAATTGACTGTTTTGAGCCAATCTGATTGGAAGATAGCAAAGCAACTTTGCCAAATATTGCCACCATGGGAAGCTGCGACAAAAACATTTTGTGCAGAGCACTATCTGTGCTCAAAACAATGTCACAAGTTCCATGAATATAAATACCGAGCCGAAAACCAAACGCTTTTGCATATTTAATGCATTTAAGCAAAAAGCTGCATCAATTTCACCTCAGCGCACATCATTTTCACGAGCTCTAATTGAAGTGGAGCGTTATTTAGAGGGAGATATTGTTTCCCAAGATAAGAATCCACTATCTTGGTGGGAAGAAAATAAGCTTATTTATCCTAACTTGGCAGAAATTGCGCAAAAATATTTGGGCATTATGTGCACATCTGTGCCATGCAAGCGCCTATTCTCTAAGGCGAGAATGATTATGTCAGAGAGACGATCACTAACTCGCCCAACCCTACTTTCTACCCTACCCTCCTCGCCATACTCATTTTCCTGGAGGTTCTGACAGCATGCAACACAAAATCGACCGCAGTTTTGATTTCGCTCCTGTAGAAAACAAATGAGAAAACCGGCTATTGTCTTTTACTGTGTGTGTGCATGTTGTGAACGCAATCATGCGACGCACAACAACAAATGTAACACATAGAACCGCATGATAAATTGTACACAGAGAAAAAAAAGGATGATTTCCGGTATCCATTTGGGAAGGATATGTCTGAAATATCCTTTTAATCATCCAACGGAGCTAAAAATCATCCAAAGGATATGAAAAATGATGATCATTGGGATGATTTTGTAGCTCCTCTGGATGATTAAAAGGATATTTAAGACATATCCTTCCCTAATGGAGCTTTTTTGGATCTTTTTTGTTTTCTGTGTAGCTGTGTTCAATTCTGCCAGAGGCATGGGACCCCTGGCACAACTGCTTTCTGGGGTCGGAGACATTTCCTTCTGCCTCTCACAAACATTTGCACAAGTTTCATCTTGTGATCAGACTCAGGAAATTATATAGTAGTCTAATAGTTAAAAGCATTATTGTCATGATAAAAGATTGTGCAGATTGTGCTGTTGGCTGAAAAATGATTTCGATTGAATAAAGTTAATATTATCTTGCGGTTAATTTTATGAGATTGAGCACATCTGATTGATTGACCACTTTTGATTTTCCCTTAAGCAAGCTCTTTGTACGTTTTCTGTTTATTTTCTTCTATTTTTGCTTTCATCGTTTTTGTATGTACTCGACTTCCAATCCATTTTAAGCATCACGTCATCATCATCTCAATACAATTTCCAATAAGCAAGCAGACACCTGATGTCCTTTGAACACACTTTGAGCTTCCTACAATCTGTGATATCCGGCATTTACAATTTCCATGGCACACACACGCACGCTCACAGGAACACGCAAGGACGGGGAGTCGGCAAGCTCATACCGTCGGAAATTCTCTTTTAAAAATGTGAGCAAATTAATTAAATTAAAATTTCAAATTAGTTGAAAGTTCAGCTAACGCCCACCAATACACACCCACTTTCACAGCGAGATAAGCAGACTCACACACACACGCACACTCATTCAGTCAGTCACGCAGGCGCTTCCGTAGATGATGCTGTTTTTCTTGTTGCTGGTTGACAGCGTTTTCATGCACGTTTAAGCACTTACACACACACGCACACGCTCACGCACGCACACACCCACCCAAGCGGAGAGCGAATGCCGAGCTCTGCATAATTCAGGGCGCAAATTTTGAGCTCGCCTGCTTTTTGCCGGTATAAAAACCGAATTGCCATAAAATTGATTGCGCCTAAATAAATATATATAAAATATACGCGCACGTACATACATACATATGTATGTTCAGCTTTACATACAACTCTTTGACTTTGTTTACTTGTGCGTTGCGCCTCAGTTGTTTAGTGTTTCTTTTGATTACCCAATTTGAGGCTCCCTCCCACCCACTTTGGAGAGCAATTTAAAGCCCAAAGTTCAGACGGCCTTTTGTCTATTCCTGGATTCGTTTCTCCTCCCCCTTCGAGTTCATGCTTGATTACCTGCGCAAAGCATTCGTGCGGCAATATTTCAATTCATCAACATGACAATCTAAACTTTCATTTAGATATTAAAAAATATTTGTTTTTTGAAGTTCGCCTTATGGCAGGCCTGTACTTGCCCTATATCCTGGGGAGCATTGTCATCCGATTGGCCGGAAATGATTGATCGTTCTGTTTTGCTGTCAATGGGCCAAAATAAATAATCTACTCCGAAGTCGTTGTTAAGACTCTGGAGTCGGTGGGTGTGGTCGGCAGGCAAAGGACACCAATTGCCGCACAATGGCTTTGCTTTTGCTGAAGGCCAATTGTCAAAAGTGTGAAGGTTAAACGAGGGGCACACGGTGGTTGGTTGCTCAGCTTACACTCGTGTGTATTTGGCATAAGGCGGCCTTTGTGTTTCCATGATGGATTAGCTTTGCCTTATGACTGAATACAGAATATATATCCTACAGTACAATTTGATCTCTAAATAAGCATAATCGATGGGGCATTTTATGATTTTTTTGTCAAATTTATCAGGGATTTTTTAAATAAAGATTGTAGAATAAATATTATTTTTTGATTTATATCAAGAGATTTAAAAATAATTCTTATTTATTATTTGAAAAGAATAAAAGAATTAATTTCAATTTTTTTATAAAAAATCATAATATAACGCTTAAATTAAATTTTTATAGTGGTGGAGACACCACCCCCCTCCTCCACCCTTCTCAAGCATCAAACTAAAAAATAAATTAAAAATTTAATGCAATTCGGTTCTGAACCAACCCGTTCCCGAATCGCTTATTCTAGGTGATTAACCAAACCGCAAAAGCGAACCGGCGCTTCTTTGGGAATGCTGACCCGATTCGAAATCCAACAAAACAAAACGGTTCGACTCAGTTTACTTACGAGTTTTAAGACGTAAACCGAATTGATACGAACTGATCCTTATCGAAACCGATAGCTATTGGTGTAGTTTTTATAATTGAGCTGACAAACATTTACATCATCTAGTTGGTTACAGACATTTTATTACACATACGTGTCATTATACTAAATTCCTTTCTTGGAAGATACTCATTAATTTGTGTAAGGGACAATATTTCTATGTAGGAAAATTAGTTAAACGAGAAAGCTAAGCTAACTTCGTCTGTGCCGAAGTTTTTATGCCCTTGCAAGTGCTCGCTTAAACATATTCAAAAACTAAGTTTTTCCCACAACGACCCATTTCCCGACCGATCGTTCGAATGGGAGCTATATGATATGGTCATCCGACTTGGACAAAAATGTATAGAATTTGGTGAAAGCATGTCAAACAAGCAAATACAAAATTGCAGGTAATACCATTAAAAATAAAAATGTTTTTCATACTAAAACTAGTGTTCCGATTGTTCCTATGGGAGCTAAGAGATATAGTCATCCGATCCGGTCGGTTCCGACACAATAGTAGCGTGCAGTAAAAAGAAGACTCTGCGCAAAATTTCAGCTCGATAGCTCGGACGGACAAAGCTCAATCGACTCTGTTCGTCACCCTGATCAAGTATGTATTTATATTGTTTAAGGAGTCGGAAATGAATATTTCTATGCGTTGCAAACTTCTCTGCAAAATTATAATACCCTTTGCCAGGGTAAAATAAGATAAACACATTTGTTGGTTATGAGCTAAAACCAATTGTGGCGAAAAGCTATTGTTATTTAAGCTTGAAATGAGACAGAACGCCAGTAGCTCAGTGGATGGTCTCTTATTATTCTAAAACGTCGAGGTTGGTAGTTCAAATCCCGGAAACGGCATCGTTTCTTTTTATACTTTGTACCGTAGGTACATAGAAGGAAGCATCTCCGACCCCATAAAGCTTACATATTCTTGATCAGCATCAACGGCCGAGTCGATATAGCCATGCTGATTTTGCTGATATTGCTGATTGCAATTCCCAACTGCTTAAAGCGGTGAGCGCATGGAGAGACATTCAAACAGCGACAGTCATTAGCGAAAAGCCTACTAAAGGTTGAATCGGGAGATTCATGAAACAGTACTGTGTAGGCAACCAGCTCTTTTTGGTGTTTATAAATGCATAAGTTGTTTACAGTTGTGAACAAACGCAATTTTTCGGGACAACGAGCCAACTAAAGTCACTAATTATTATTCAAAAACATCTTTGGCAAAAATATAGCTTTGATATTATTAAATACACCATTGGTAATACATTAATACCCTTATGATATTATAAAAATATATATTAAATGTTTCAGCCATGTCGTACAGGTATTGTGCAAATACTGCATTGATGCTATAAAAATATATCAGGTATTAACAAATATCAGATAGTTGATCTGTAACATTTCACATTGATATGTTCGAAATGTACGAGTGATATATCAGATATATCAGTGATAGAGGTTTGACATGTATGGGACATATGCTTCTTATGTCTGCATGCATATCAAGTTTATTTTCAAATTTGGCCACGCCCCCTCCCGCCGCCGCAATATGAAAAAAAAGTCACATCTCCCACAATTTTGAATAAAGATAGGTGGTTCGTTCCTTTTAGACATATTTAGTAATCAAGATAACTTATCGATCCGCCAAAGGAATGGTGAAGATTTATGCTGAGCGTATAATTTCGTTGGTACAGAGTATGTTGTAGTCGAGCTTGATCACGACGAGCTGAGTCGATATAGCCATGTCCGTCTGTCCGTCTGACCGTCTGTACGTCTGTTTCTATGCTATCTCCTCCGTCAGTTTTAAAGCTATCGACACCAAACTTTCCACGAAGTCTTCTGGTTCGAATACGCTGCACATTTGTCGGAACCGGCCGGATCGGATGACTATAGCATATAGCTGCCATAGGAACGATCGGTCGAAAAACTAGTGCTAGTAAGAAAAACCTTTTAGTTTTTAATGCAATCATCTCCAAGCTCAGAATTTACTAGTTTTCTATGCCTTTCCACGATTCTGCCAAGTTTGGTCGAAATCGGACATCTATATAGTATAGCTGTCATTCAAAAGTAGAGTAGTTATTGAGAAAAACTTGTTTGTTTTCAGTGGATATGTCGTTCAAATTAGTTTGAAAACGTGCTGCAAGGGTATACAAACTTCTGCCGAGCCGAAGTTAACTTTCCTCTATTTTTATACCCGTTACTCGTAGAGTAAAAAGGGTATACTAAAGTCGTGCAAATGTATGTAACAGGCAGAAGGAAGCATCTCCGATATCATAAAGTATATATATTCTTCATCAGCATCAACAGCCGAGTCGATATAGCCATGTCCGTCTGTCCGTCCGTCCGTCCGTCCGTCCGTCCGTCCGTCCGTCTGTATGAACACCTAGATCTCAGAGACTAGAAGAGCTAGAGCAACCAAATTTTATACGTAAGCTAGTATTGTCTGTAGGCAGATCAGGTTTGTTTCAAATTTCGGCCACGCCCCCTCCCGCCCCCGCAATAAAAAATATTGAATAACTCCCACAATTTTTAAGATATCGAGATCAGATTTTGCAGTGTAGTCTATGTGGCCAATATCTACAATCTCACAAATTTTCAAAAGGATCGGATAATAAATGGCCGAGTTAAAAAAATGTTGCATACTTATCCGAGCTGAGCTGAGTAACGGGTATTTCGAAGTCGGGCAGGGCCGACTTTAACTTACGCTCTCGCGTTTACAATGCACATGGTCCATAAATCGATGTTTTACGTCATTAACGTCCAAATATACACTGAAAAAAGAAATCAATCCACAACGGGATTGAAAACAGGGTAATCCTGGATATTCTTGATCCGATACCGGAAAAGATTGAACTCTCTCACACTTTTGTTTTTAATCCCAAAAAACAGGAGCTGGCTCCGGGATTACTCTGTTTTCAATCCCGTTTACGATTGATTTCAGTTTTTTTTTTCTGTGTACAATAAGCACTTTAGACAATCTTAAAATTAGATCCGTTTCGTCATTTATGAGAATGTTGGCGAGGAAGTATGTGTTCAGTTTACAAGACGATACACCATTTGGAAATCTGTGTGTAGGCTTGTGGATTAACTGTGCACGCCACCGACTTGGTAAATTTTTTAATCATCTGAAGTTAAACCTTCAGAATTCTTAATGTTGATCCTATCAGGACATGTGAGGTATTGATTCATCATGAATGTTTATCGGCTTTGGTAGTTCACTTCCCGGATCTTAAGTTATTTACATTTATAATATAATAAAGGTGTATCCTGTTTATAGAATCCTGCTTACTGAATAAGTATATCTAAGATATTTCCATTCTTCTTAATTAATTTTTTAAGGTTTGATTTTTATAAACTCATAACTCATAATCCAGCAACGGATACGGTTACGGTAACTTTCACAAATTGTTAACCTCTTTTTTGTGGCTTCTTCGTGCCCATTAAAACAGAAATTCTTTTGCTCAAGAGAGAAAACTCAACAAAAGAAAAGTCAAAGGAAGGCATTGAAATTCCGATTCACAATCTGTTCAGCCCCTCAATTAAAGTGTCCTTGAGAAAAAAGCTGACGTCAAAGACGCTTGTGGTTTATTATATTCATATATGGCCGAAATGGCCAAAGCCAAGCTACTCTCAATCTCGTGGCTTGAGTGTTTCAAATTTTTGCACATGAGAACGGCTAACAGCTTAACTATGAATCCGAGCCGCAAAGTTTGAGAAGCTTTTATCATGGCTGGTTTCTTCCAAGGTGGCGCCAGTAGTTAGTGAATTAGAGTTTTTAGAGATCAAATGTATTCACTAGTTGTCCCAAGGCGGGTATGGATTAAACCAACTTATTATGTTTGACTAAGAGTTGTTTGGCAGCCTTGTATCCAAGTCACTAGTAAATCGTTGTCCCTAAATTACTGCTACACATTAAAATTACTTTAAAATTGAGTCCAGTAAAAGTTCGTTTTCTGCCTTGGACACTTTTTATAGCTGGTGGCTTCGTTGACCCTGCGACCTCTTTAAAATTGCATTTTGATAACTGTAAGTACGCTGGGAGCAAACAATCCCTTTCTTTTGTTACATCATGCTCAAACGACAAAATTCCTTTTAATTTTATGAGATTTTATGAGCAGCATAATAAAGTTGGAGGCTAGTGGAAGCACAACAACAACCAGCATCCAGCATTTATGCTGACAACGTGGCTCGATGTTTATATAAATAAACATATTAAAAACTTTCAAGGATACCAGGATAAACGCAGGCAGAGCATGGGCTAGAGGACAAAGTGATAAAGGCATGGAGAGGAGGCTGAAAAGCTTTTATACGTTATAGTTGATAGATCTTAACTTGCTGTTGCTCTCACATTTCTCTGCGGCCGCCTGTCAATTTTTGTATTGTTATTGAGTTTTAGCTCTCGCGTCCTTTCTTAAGGGCAATATTATTAGGGCACACACACACGCAAAACGGACGCACACACGCGGGCATGTGAATGTCTTTATTTTTGGTTGACGGCTTTTGGTCTGCTCCCAGCCATAACATCATCAGCGACAGACGCATCCTTGTAAATTTATAACCACTTGTTTTCTCGCTTATTTACATACATATTGACACAAAGCAACTGACAATATGTGTGTGTGTGTGTGTGTGAATCTTTAATACCCATACATATGCATTGGTCCATGACGGGCTTGAGGTCTAAGCGAGAGAGTTCAACAACAGCCTCGGCATCTTCACAAAACTAACAATGTAAGGCAAGCGTGGATGATGGGGAAGGGGTGGGGAGAGGGTGTGGGGAAGGCAAGCACCACTTAGGGCCATACACACTCACTCACACTCATAAGGGCCTGTTTGCCGTAGCGGTGTCTGTGTCGCCTGTTTGCGTCTTATTTATCATATGTTTTGGCTTAGGAATGGATTTGGTAACCATCCTTTGGGCGGCCTTCACGAACCTGATAAGGATCTTTGGGTTGAACTTTAGTTTCAATTCTCTTTGATCCACTTTAAGAAATTATTCAATCTTGTGTACATGCGATAAGTTTACATTTTGCCTGTCCCGTAGTAGCTCATGGAAATTGCGACTTGATCTGCCCCAAGTAACCATAAATTGTCACGCATTGCCTTTGCCCATTACCCGCTGCTCTCGTTCCAGGTTTTTTTGTTTATCATCGCCTGCTTCTTTTTTCTTTGTCCTTCCTCCGTCTCTATTTTTTTGTGCCGGGATGTGTACGGGCCCATAGGCGGGACGTTGTTACTGGGTGTAATAACTCAATTATGTGGTTGCTCTGGTTACATTGACAAATGCTCTCGTTCCTGAGTGCCAAGGCTTGGCATGCCCAAGAGGCTTCTTGTGCTAATCGCGTGCCCCACTACTTGTGCAAGGTCTGCTCCACTTTCTTAGTATCAACATTTGCACATGAACTAACGGAATTCCATTTCAGCACTAATTTCACTTAAATTTGCAGAAGATGACGGAATTCGCAGCGACGAAGGATGAGCCCAACTGCCTTTCCCAGCAATTGGGGTTGTCGATGGCGGTTAAAGGCAACCCAAAGGCATTTTGGGTTAAATCGATTAGGGTTTGAAGGGCAACAGATGAATGGAAAGGGACAGAAAAATTTATTGAGGTAGAGAAACAGAATTACTGCTTTGGGATTGAGCTTAATACTTGGTTAAACCATTTCGTTAGACTTTCGCACATCCGAAAAGGTCTTTAAAAAGAACAGTACAAGGTGTTAATTTACACATTTACCTGTTAATAGAATCGATTTTGCATTTCGAGGCGATAACACGATATTATTGCTTCTTGTGGTTGTCAAACAGTGCAACTTTAGTCGATATCTCAACTGTACAATAACCACAAAAATGAAACCAAAAGACTACCCAGAAAACAGAACCAGTACCGAATAGCTCTTCCGTGCGGTTCATATTTTTATACTCTGTACCGTAGGTACATAAAGTATATTAAGTGTGTGCAAAAGTATGTAACAGCCAGAAGGAAACATCTTCCACCCCATAAAGTATATATATTCTTGATCAGCATCAACAGCCGTCTGTCCGTCTGTCAGTCTGTCCGTTTGTCTGTCCGGATGTACGCACAGATCTCAGAGATGGTAAGAGTTAGAGGTTTGACATGTATGGGACATATGCTTCTTATGTCTGCAGGCAGATCAAGTTTATTTTCAATTTTGGCCACGCCTCCTCCAGCAGCCGCAATGTAGAAAAAACGTCATATCTCCCACAGTTTTAAATATAGATGGTTTGTTTCTTCCGGACATATTTAGTAATCAGGATAACTTATCGATTCGCCAAAGGAATGGCGAAGGTCGGATGAACGGTTGTCGAGTTATGATCTTTTGCTTTTGAACAAATGCTTCAAAAATCCCACTTTTTAAACTATCAGAGTCGATACGGTTATCCATTTTGTTGAGAAATGTGCAAAATATTAATGTTTTATACTCAAGCGAAACATAAAGACGTCCAAAAACATATTTTAACAAAAAAAAGGAAATCTTTTTAAATGAGAACTTTTTTGCTTCGGATTGGGAATCAAACTTCTGACTAAGCACGATCAATACACCGTCTAAATTAATTCGTATATTCATTTATTTAGCCTTTCCCATATAAATTTATTACTGATTTGTTGTTGGTTGCACTTACGTTAAGTACGAAACATTCTAAAAAGACGCCTTTTAAGATTATCGAAATGAGAATGAACGTTCTTGAACCAAGAACATTTGGTAATCACAGTAAGATAAAAGGTTGAAGAAATGCGAGTTCTCAGTTCAAGTGCGAGATATGTTATAGGCTATTTACACGTGGAGTGCGTTATGCGTTAATAGCTAAGAATCAGCTTTTTTCCCATACAAAAAAAGCTGAAAGTTAGCTATTAACGCATAACGCACTCCTAGTGTAAATCAGCTTTTAGATTGAGTACAAAATAGTCTTATAATGCTAGACCCAACAAGTGTACTATGGAAAACGCGAGTTATGTTTAAGCGATTCTGTTCTATGTTTGGCTATTTCCAGCCAGTTTTGGGTCAAAACACAGGACTCCTTGGAATTTGATTGGTTCAAACCAAGACCTAGTGGCGTACTCTTAGTTTTATTCTAGAATGTTTTTGGGTTGGCATTTAAATATTCGTAGTATTTAATCTTACAAGCATTTCATGTATAAATATGCAAATGGCATTGTGTTGGTGCACCAGCACCTTACTTTGAGTCCGTACGTAACCCTAGCCCATGCCTTGTTCCAATTAAGAATGGATCTGTGTGTGAGCTGCACTTTGTTATTTGATGCCAGAAATTGACAACGCAAATTGCGCGTGACACTTCCAGGAAAATGTTCTTTGGCGAATCTGGTTTGCCTTAAACAAAAATTGCTAACGAATGGGGATGCCTTTCAAGTATCCACGCGGTTGCTTTGTCTTAATTGCGCATCCCTTATAATATTTCTGTAATGGTTTTCATTCCATTTCGCTTAGGTGTTGTGGGGCATGTAAAGCCAGCTTAAAACCAGTTGAAATGAATGCTGATCCTTTCGTACTCGCCGCAAGTGTAAGCCACACAAGTTGGTTACATATTCCCATTTTCTATTTTTTCCAGTTACTTACGAGTGTGCGAGTGTGTGACACATGTAACGCTTGCAGTCTCGCGCACAAATTTTCAGCATTCACGCGCCTTGTTTTTGCTTGTGTTGTTGGCTGTGCTTTATCTTTATACCAAGTTTTGTTTTTTTGCCTACTTTCTGGCGACGAAAATCTCTTGCGCAACATGACAACCGACATTGAAGGGAGAAAAAGAGAGAGAGAACGAATTTCCCTGTTGTTTATTACCGTTACAGCTGTTGGCCCAATGTGTGTGCGTCGGGCTTGCGAGTGTGTGTGGGCGGGTTGTTTTCTTTGCGCCGATTCGTTTTTGTTTGTGCAGAAATTAGTCGCAAAACATGAACTTCAAAGCGTCTGCAGAGGGAAATCTTGCTCCACATTTTTACTATTGCGTATGTTTGTTGTTGCTGCCGCTGTTGTTCTTGTTGTTGCTGATTTGCCCTGAGTATTGTAATTGTGAGCAAAAAGTTTTGCCGTTAGTTTCGTTTGTTGATTATATTGTTTGCTGTTGGTTGGCCTTTTGGCTGGGTTTTGTGCTTTTGATTGCCGTCAATGCCAATTGACATTAATGAGTTTTGTTTGTTTTCCGTTTGTGTTTTTGTTTTGAAGGCCAACCTTGACTTGAATCAAAGTTTTATTTGTATTAATTCAATAACCGAACCCTTGCCGACAAGCTTAAGGGTAATTTTTAAGAGCAGCTAAGCAAACTTGATTATACTTAAGATATTTCCTAATTTGGTACTAAATTTCATGTATTTTTGCAAATTAAAATATTTGATTCACTTTTACAGAGATGGGTAAAAAGTTTTTACTAAAAACCGAATACAGACCTTGAATCTATATACTTTGTTGAAGAATTTGACAGTATTAGCTGACATTTGTTAAACACATGTCAAGCATTTTTAAATGCTCAAACTTGAAGATGTCTATGACGATTTCACGGACTCAGGCAAAACTGGAAAGCCTACACCCAGAAAAGAGCAGAACGAATAACTTAAGAACGGACGCCCTTAAAAAGGATATATTCGTTCTTGAATTTTCAAGAATCAAGCTCTTGAAATCGAGCCTAATTCGTTTTCAGTATATTGTTTTTAGGCAAGGGGAGTGAGGTTAAGAAAAAAATAGGAGAGCAAGCACATTTGACAGAACACAGCGTTGAACTCGGTCTCTCAGCGTTGTTCTTTATGGGAGAGGGGTGTGTGGGGAAGCTATCGAGCAGGGAGCGCCATCGATCTTTGCACTCCAGGCTCTTGAATCAAGAATGAGCTTTCTTGAATTCAAGTATGTACATTAATGGGTGTACATTAATGTTAATTAACACGAAACACGCTATTTAATATTAATTCCACTGAGTATCGGGTATATCTAACTCGGGAAGGGTTCACTTTAATTTACCCTCTCGTGGGGGCACTCGGAGAAAAAATAGAGAATTTAATACTCGGATCTAGAATTTTCGGGATTAACAGTTCGATAAGAGTGAAAATTCTCGATCCAAGAGCGAAATTCATGATCCAAGTATGAATTTTTGATCCCAGTTTTCTTGATCCAACTGTTTAAATACATGATCTAAGTACGATTCATTCTCATATCAAGCAGAACAGTTCTTCAAGATTCAACTGCTAAACATACTTAAATTGAAGATTGCTCATTATTGAATCAAGAGCATACAGCATTGTCTAAATTCGAGTATGTTCTTTTTAGTATCAAGAACTCATCAGATTCTAGAGTAAGATCGTTTACTCTTAAATCAAGAGCTTCACAGATTCCAATTAAAAAACAGTTGTTTTTTTCATTATGTTTAAATTTATTTAATCGAAAATATATTGTTATACCATGTAGAAAGTTTAAGTTTACCAAGTTTTACACCTCAAAGCAGCATCAGTATTTGGCTGTCAACTGTTAGTCGAACACAGGTCTCTCCATGCCAGCAATGCCATAGCTGGTTGGGAATTCCAAAAAAAACTGAGTGCAAAAATCGATTAATCTCTCCGCTCGATAGCTTTCCCGCACACCCCTCTTGTATAAAATACAAGTCTGTAAGAGCAGACTCAACGCTATTCTCTTAAATGTACTTGCTCATGAGACTGTGCTGCTGCCTTAAATCTGAGCCAGCGCAAGTCATGGAATTCTTCAACAGCCGATTGCTGCTGCTGCTTTGCTTTTTCACAAGGCACTGTTTGCGTACCATACCTAAATCAAGTACGTTTTGACAACCCTGCAAAGATCTCTCTATACATTTTCCGGACACAAGGCCCAGAAAAGTTCTGAGTTATATTTGAAGTAGGGATCAAAATTTCAATATCAATAGAATAAATAAAAGTGCCCTCTGCAAAGGATGCAGAATATGCAATATGATGCGTTTTAGGCCAGTTTCTAGATTTACACTTCCTATTAGTTTTATCTGTGGCATTTCTGGTTAAAAAGACCAAAAATTTGAGTCCGTTGGAACTTAATTTTAGTCGGACTTTATTCTCTCTGTGTACCACATTTGACATCAATCAATTTATTTATTTGTAATTAGAGAAATAGTTTCTGATATTAGTAATAGTAATATAAATAAATACCTTGCTTGTTGTTTGACTCATTTGCATTATAAAGGTTTCAATATTGAATTAGGCGGCTAAGTTTGCCTCAAGACTTCTCCTGAATGTTTCAAATCCTCAGCTGTGCTGTCTTACTTTTCGTCTGCATAACTGAATTTGCCTAAAGGAAGATTTAATTTTGAATAAAAAACTCGAATAATTTTCATTCACATTATTTGCACGAAGTTATGGAAATTTTTTTTATTACAACTTTTCGTGTTTGCCTGCGCCTCGCATTCATCATTAAAATTCACAAAATAAAAATCTGAAGAGGCTCTAGGCCAGACAGATGGGAAAAATGTCATATTTTCAGTGACAACAACAATTTTATAAATAAATATGCAATGTTGAAATGGAAAACACTCGAGGCCAGTAAACTGTAAGGAAAACATGCCTTCGGGCCGCAGACTACAAATATGTACGGATCTTTGAGCATTCATGGTTACCTTTATGTATATACCTAGTACAGCACATCTATATAAATCTGGCTCGGGGGCTTTTTTGCTTTTAAGCGTTAAAAGCAATTTGCATATATACGAAAATTGCAAACGTTCGCTACTTAACATTTTTATTCGCATTTTATTTGATTTGCGCTTAGTCGGCGTACTAGTCTGTTTGTGTGTGTGTTAGCTGCATTGCCTACTTTGGGGCGCAGCTCGGCACTTAAACCGTGTAAAGGTAATAAAGAAGTAAAAAAAGTGAAAACACAAACCAAAGTCAGCAGGGCAAAGCCAACCAATTCGTTATGTGAGTGTCGCTTTGGTTTTTCCTCACGGCAGCAGGTCGATATGTATATATAGGTAGCTAGCAGAAATGTTATACATACAAGTATACACTACCGACAATTCTCTCATGTAAGATGATAAATGATTTACGACCACTTGCTGGGAATGTCAGCCAATTAAATTAATTGTGTAGAGCCGGCAACATATTTATGTGCACATATTAATATCCGACTCACCGAGAGGGTTTGCTAAGGAGGCTAAGGATTTGTTGCCAAACTAGTAATAGCTAAAGCCAATAAAACCCATTGGAGTCGAAGATCCAGTTGTAATACTTTTAAAGATTAGACTTGAAACGTGGAAATATTGAAAAATTTCTCCGATAAAGTCCAAATATTGTTCGACGGTTACAAAAGATTAAAGAACTCTTCAAATACTCATTTGTAGTGGTTGCTCGGCAGCGAACTTGTTCTGAGTGTTGGTATTGTGAATATGGGCATTTCTGAAAATACACAGCCCAACAATGTTTTGGTGCAAGTTTATTTTGGCCTGGTTTGGTTAATATAGATGGCACTGAATAAAACTGATTCATTGGATTGATGCAGGCGTTAGAATTGTTATATTTGTTTGATTTTCAGAAGTCTTACCAAAACCAAAACTGGTGTTTATATCAGGGATGCAAACCGGTTCTGAACCGAACCGGTTTTGAACCGAACCGAACCGCTTATTTCAGTTGGTGAACCGAACCGCAAACCGAACCGGCTTCCTTTCAGAATTACTAAACCGAACCGAAAACCACAAATAAAATCGGTTCGGTTCGGTTCAGTTCTCTGACGAGTTTTAAAGGGAATCCCTTTCCTCTAGCAAATGATTTTTATCAATTTGGGAATTTGTAAATGTACAACTGTAAGTTCTGCAATTGCCCGCCGATTATCTAATATACCTGTCATCAATCTGTATTTTTTCTCTAGTAGACAATATTTTAAATTTTCTGTAGAACTTTTTTACCTTAATTCAATTTTAGACGGGTGAGATTTTTCTTATATAATCCCTGCAGTTCTACGTTTTGGTACTGAATTTTTCAGGGCTGATTCAGGCGTGAACAGTAGGAATAACTGAATTTAATGTGTGAATTCAACTATATTTTAGTACTTCACATGAAACTCATCCATGGGTTCAGTTCTGAAATCATGCCTAAAATCAACTAAGCTCATGACGTAGTAGGACATGTCAGTGTAAAAATCCCTGGCTGAGACTCATAAAAAGGATGCCATGAATTCAGGACCAGCCCTTCCATTTCAGGTCTGATTCAGCTATGATTCAGGTCTAAGCCTAACTTAAGGGATATGATATATAGGGTTATTAAGATGCATGGTACGTATAAGAATAAAAAAGATTTGGGCGACATTCTCACTTTTCGAAGGGCATTCCTCTGGAAACTTATGGACGAATCCTGGAAATCCGACAGAATAAACTTGGGACATTCTTCTAAAGATTTTATAGATATTAAAATGGTGTATAACAATTAAATTTCAAAAGTGTTCGAAAAGTCACAATTCTACAGAAATCATACTATTTCATAATGTGCCTTTGTGAACGACTGAACCGAACCGAAACCGCGGTTCAGTAAGCTCCAAAAACCATGTAATGAACCGAACCGGCGGTTCAGAAACTGTGTGAACCACTGAACCGAACCAGTACTTATTTTCGAGTGGTTTGCATCCCTGGTTTATATTGAACTCAATAAGGCTGAATAATGGAATAAGGAGTCAAAACGAAAAGCAGCTATCTATACGAAAGAAATGGGAGTAAAAATTCATTAATTTTGTAACTGATGAGTACATTAAATCTTATTAATTTTCAGTCAACATTGCATGATAAAATGTTATATTAGACCAGATATTTTCACTGATAAAATTTAAGTATTTCTGCAGATTACTCGTCAACCAATAGACCTATTGAATTCATATTTGAGGTCCATACCCTCCAAGATAGTAGCCACACTCAGGGAAAAATCGCATAGTAAAACCTAGCACAATCATATTTGATTTTGATTTGTCCCTTCTGTGTTTAGATTAATTAAAAAGCGCTTTGAATTGACTAAAAACATATTAAACCGGCGAATTTCAGTTACCCCCTTAATATTCTCAATGCAGTGTATGCCAAGTTATAAATTACAAGTATATCGTATTTTAGCAAAATGATAAAATTAGGCTATTCTATATAAGTAGTATTTTAGCAGTCTATCAGCCAGCATACGCGATGGCACAACTATTTGAGACGGCATTGCAATTGTGTTCCATGTCCAGAGTTCCCGATTTCGAGTCCCCCCAGAGTAAGTTAAAACTTTGTACAAATTAATATAACTCGCAGTTTTTCAGATCCAAATCTAAAAGAATTTTACTCTTGGATTCCATTTCAAAGAAAATGGAGTATAGGTTGGCAGGAAAAATAAATTTAACTATTTCCAATATTAAACTTAAAGTGCACACACTTTATATACACGAATTCCATATTTACCGCTAAATTAGTGTATTTTTCCTTGAGTATACAATAGAGCGGACCTCCTGAGCAGGACAAAATAACAAAAGAAGAGCCACAACTTTTTGTATGAATGCCGTACGCAGATCAAGTTTGTTTCAGATTTGGAAATCCCCGCCGCTCTAGTTTACAATCACCGATTCAAAATATTAAAAAATCTCCTGGGTCACTTTTTCCAGGCTTATTGGGTTATGCCCTTTCGAAAATTGTGCTTCAAAACATATTATCTGAGGCGATGATATCAGAAAAGTGTGAGCTTTGGAAAATTAGGAATTTGTTTTTTAACTGCCAGATCAATTTTTAGAGTATTTAGAACTTGTGGAAAAAATGAAACTCACAAAAATGTAGTTTAGTTTTTCGTGATCTTTATTCAACTCAACTTCATGGATTAATTAATGTGGGATGTAGGACCCAAAAATGTAACCAAATCTCGGTTAACACACATCAATGCTAATTTCTCTTAAACCTGACGTGCGGGGGGAAAGAACTATGAAACTAAAAATTTATTTGAAATAAACGCCCAAAATACACAATGAACGTTTGCTTCTTTTATCTGGTGCAACAGTCGCCCTTCCACGTAAAATTGTGTTGTTAAGGCAGTTGTCTAGAAACATTTGTCAGTTGGCAAATGAACCAACGCGTTGCTGGCCACTTAGCTACTTACATATAAAATTAATCAAATGCATAATTTATAGGAAAAGTCATTTAGCAGCTGCCGTCCCTTAAGATCCGTTGAAAAGCATTATAAGCTGTCAGCTCAATTCGTTAGAAAATTATATAATTGCGGTGTCATTAATTTTTCATCGTTTCGCCCACAGTTTTGGGCTTCTGTAATTAAGTTCCACCGTAATTAAAGTCACGCATGCGAGTTCGTTGAACTCATTAAATCAAACCACATCCAAAAACTTACACATTCACTGGGCATAAGAAGCCAGCTGAGGAAAGAATATTAATGGGGCGACTGAGAGGGGCAGAAAGCGACTAAGCCAAAGCGCCGCCAAAAAGTCATAAACTTGTCACACACTTTGTAATCTTAAAATGCGGTCGGGTGTCATCTCTCCATCATCCTCTTCCACTTGGCTGGAAGCCATGAGCAATGCGTGCAGACTCCCGCAAAAAAAGGAAAAGCAAGCACCAAGAGAATTCATTTGGGCGGCCTGAGAAAACACTTGGTGGGTTGGGTTTCTTTGGCTGACTGCCAGTTCAAAATATCATAGTATTATAGTATTTGGCGTATTTACTTTGTCTTCTTCAGTTTGTCAATGTCGCGCTCTCAAATTATTTCATTAAAACTCATTCGGCAACTAACCGGCTCGGGCTGCTCGTTTCGTCGGCAAATGAAAAGTTTCACACGAAATTCCACACACGAAACGTGCCAATTTCAATTTGAATGTAAATGAGTTAACTGGGCACATGCCCAATGGCCTGGTCCAAAGCGGCAACCAAGTTGGAGTTGGTCATTAGTCTCAATTTTCACACCCATATGCTGTGGAAAGCTGTGTGGTCTAATGCGCTTACAAGTGCCTAACCGGTTTCACACACGCACACACACTCGCTCACAAATTTCGCAGGCCGCTCGGCTTGCATTTGGCGCGTTTCGCTTCAATTTTTATACCCGTTACTCGTAGAGTAAAAAGGGTATACTAAAGTCGTGCAAATGTATGTAACAGGCAGAAGGAAGCATCTCCGATATCATAAAGTATATATATTCTTCATCAGCATCAACAGCCGAGTCGATATAGCCATGTCCGTCTGTCCGTCCGTCTGTATGAACACCTAGATCTCAGAGACTAGAAGAGCTAGAGCAACCAAATTTAATACGTAAGCTAGTATTGTCTGTAGGCAGATCAAGTTTGTTTCAAATTTTGGCCACGCCCCCTCCCGCCCCCGCAATAAAAAATATTGAATAACTCCCACAATTTTTAAGATATCGAGCTCAGATTTTGCAGTGTAGTCTATGTGGCCAATATCTACAATCTCACAAATTTTAAAAAGGATCGGATAATAAATGGCCGAGTTAAAAAAAATGCTGCATACTTATCCGGGATGAGCTGAGTAACGGGTATTTCGAAGTCGGGCAGGGCCGACTTTAACTTACGCTCTCGTTTGTTTTGTTGGGGCCAAAACTTTGTTCAACAAGTTTTACGCATAGCTTGAGTGTATTTCAATTAGAAAAACTAAACGAGAATTTGACAGCAGTAGCTGCAGACTGGTGGAAAGCTTCGCATAACATTACCGAGAGACTCGAAAATGGGTATAAGTTGAAGAATTAAGTTAGCACTTGAGCTTCTTTTTAAAGGGGTTCACAAAGACATTAGTTTCATTTTGTGACCCCGAAAAGTACGCTACTGAAAATAGAGTGACAGTTATGAGAAAGTTAAGGCAACTTGGAAGGGGATTGGCTGTCCCTCATGCCACATTTCGCATAATCCGCTCAACACTGCCAAAAGTCAAGTCACCAGCTCACAATTGCCCCAAATGAAATTAGTTGTCAGCCAGATTGTCGCAAAACGAACGCCAAAGCTCCCCCGCCTGAAGTGCCAGTTGCCAAAAAGGCTCCAGCCGAACCTAGAAATTCAATTAACCAAACTGGTGGACGACAAGGATGACACCTACTCCAAAGTTAGCCATACTTTATTATATAAGCCCAAGTGCCGGCAAGGTCAAAAAAGGGCTTCGTTGCCATGGAAACTCATTAAAAGTCAGCCACACAAATGGGAGAAATGCAATAAAAATCGCAGTGCACGAGAAACGAAACAAATAAATGAAACCCCCGAAAAGCACCAGAAAAATTGTGAAAGAAATTTGTTGTCTGCGCATAATTAAATTTTTGCTCTCGTGTTTGCTGGTGTGCGAGTGCGATCTGAAATGAAATTGAAAATGCTTATGGTTGGCCGAAGAAGCCAACCAAACCCATCCCAGCACCCAGCTGCGCGCCTTGAGGGCTACTCAAATTTATGCGCCGACTATGCTCAACAAATTTGCTCGCATAAATTTTGCAGACTCGACCACTTTCGGGCTTGTAGTTTCTGGCCAACTAATGAGTGGGCTAGCTTGTGTGTGCGTGTGGGTTTGTGTGGCTTGTCAGCATATTAGTTAAGTTGTCCAAAATTAGGCTCAGCTTCATTTTTCTAGTTCGTCTAACAGGGCGAGAAGCCATATATCAAGCCAATGCCTCGTTATGAAGGAGGGTGTGTGGTTACCTAAGTTAGTGGTTTTATGACCCCGACACCTATAAAAGGCAATGCTGAATTTGTCTTTGCCGCAGTTCATATAATCAATCAATTGGATCTCCGCTTGCCGTTGTCATTAAAAAAGGAGAGCGTAAATTGAAGTCGGCTCTGCCCGATAGAGTTATAACGGTTATGAAAAGCGCTGCATACTTTTCAGACAATTACAGCGCATACTTGCTTGCTAACAAAATGGTGATATGTTTACATTTTTATACTCTGTACCGTAGGTACATAGAGTATATTAAGTTTGTGCAAAAGTATGTAACAGCCAGAAGGAAGCATCTCCGACCCCATAAAGTATATATATTCTTCATCAGCATCAACAGCCGAGTCCGTCTGTCAGTCTGTACGTCTGTTCGTCTGTCTGTCCGTATGAACGCACAGATCTCAGAGATGGTAAGAGATAGAGGTTTGATATGTATGGGACATATGTTTCTTATGTCTCCAGGCAGATCAAGTTTATTTTCAATTTTGGCCACGCCCCCTCCCGCCCCCGCAATATGGAAAAATCGTCATATCTCCCACAGTTTTAAAGATAGATCGTTCGTTCCTTCTGGACATATTTGGTAATCGGGATAACTTATCGATCCGCCAAAGGAACAGTGACGATCGGATGAGATGAGTAAAAGACTGTTCGCTGCTATAGTGCAATAGCAGCGCTGCTTTCAGCTGATACTGCAGCATCAAAATTTATGCTGAGCATATAATGTTAGTATGTTAGTGTCGGGCTGGACCGACTTTCTTTCTTGTTGTTAATGCACTGTTCATTAACATAAGGAATGACTCTTAAACATTAATTCCCCTGAGTAACGGGGTATATGGAAGTTGGGCAGGGCCGACTTTGGCTTACACGCTACCGTTTATTATACATTGTACCCATTAAAAATGGGAAAAGGGGGATCATGAAGCTGTGCGAATGTATGTAACAGTTAGACGGAAACATCAAATTCTTGATCAGCATGAACAGCCGAGTCAATATAGCCATTTTTAATACATGTGTTGACCGTATTTTGGACAGCCCCTAGTTTGGTCGGCCCTGCCCGATTTCTATATACCCGTTAGACAGTTGAAAGAATGTTAAATAGCCTCTCCTAATGTAAATTAACAGAGCCTTAACATTAATGTTAACATATTAACACTGTGTTAGCAGACAACGCACTATGCCATTTAGTATTTAATTATTATGAAACTTTATGGTGCAGAATGTACAGATTTATTGCCATCTAGACGTGCGTCTACAACTGCGTGCAACGGCACAGTGAGCTCACACGTCGCCATCTTTAAGTGCAAATGGTTTTGGGATCGACTCCAGACAAGACCGATCAAAATTGTATTTCTTTCCAAAATGAACCACGATATTTTAAAAACCATATATTACGGCTGCCATTTGACTGCTCGGTCATTAAATGGATCTGAGTAAAAAATACCTTTTGCCATCGTTGGAAAATCACCCTTTCACGTTTACAACGGTAGAGAACTCATTCTGAATTCACCTATCGTTGCATCAAGCTTTTCCATTAAATAAAACTTCGGCGCTGACGAAAATCACTCTGATATCTAGTTTCGTGCTCAAATTTGTCAGCCTGAATCAGTAAATAATACATACATATGTAGTAACTAAAAGACTGAGTTTTATTACCGCTACACTCAAACGGAGGGAAAAGGTACGATAAATACCAAGAACTATATGCGTTTTCAAAAGTAGTAGTGACAGTCTATTGTCCATTCAGTATACATTTTAAACCCGAAAATTGTCGTTCGACACTTACTTGTGTACAATAAACTGTCAATACTACTTTACGTGAACGTAGAACTGTTAAATGTATATTTAATCGCTTTAATTGCGTTTAGCTAAAAATAGTCAGATAGCCTTAGCCGAAACCGAACCGACATTTCTATCAGACTTAACCTGGGATGCAAGCATCAGGGTTCTGAACCAAGACGAATCAAACTGTAACCAACCCGCCAATTTCAGCTTAAAAGCCGAACCGTAAGACGAACCGACATTCCTCAAAAACTGCTCAACCAAAACCAAAACCACTAATCACAACGGTTTCGCTTTTAAATCGTGTGATTCCTGCCAGAATTCCTTCTTTGAAAGTTGTTAATCGGTTATTCTTTCGTGCTACTTTACCTGAATCCAACATTAGCAAGTACCACGGCTATGAAAGTGAAATAACGAATATAAGCGTTCGAACCTTGAACCAAACTGGGAGAAATTAATATGTAACGGACAAGATTAATGTCGCCGTCTAGATTTTAGGGAAGGGGCACCGTACGCACAAAATTTGCTTTGCCTTGAGCAGACGGCTTCAAATCTATTAACTATTGTCATCTAATCTAGAAGCCTTGCATTTTGGAGAAATTTTACATACAGAGGCAAGTAGTTGTAATTCAAAACTAAAACGATTATACAAAAATCTCCAGAGATTTCTGGGACACGCCCGATAGAAGTAAAATGCTCTCTAGGAATTTCGAAATTATTGAAAAGTCACACGTGCACTTTAGAAATTAAAACATCTCAAATATTGGATTAACAGTTCGAGAAAAAAACACTTTAGGTAAGCTTCGACGTTTTAAAAATCTTTTTGTGATGAAATGATTTGGTACTCGCAAAACCTTGAGCCTAATACCTCTATAACCCAGAACTACATATATATGTATATATTGATTATGTGTTTGAACTCAACGGATACAAATAGATTAATTGTTTTTAGAACTTCCGCAACTACAAAAGTCCTCTCAGACTTAAAAAAGAATTTAAATGGTAAAGAATCAGTGGAAGTAAGTAAGAATCCTTGAACAAAAAGAAGTTTTGAATATCATTTTGATAATGTATCTTTCCGAGCAAATTAAAGGGTAAGTCGCGACGACATACACAAGGAGGGGTCTTAAGAGTAGGGGCGTTCCAAGAAGGTATGGCTTTTGAAAACGTTTTGCAAACTGTCTTAACTTGCAGAGTCCGTGAAACAGTAACTTTCTAAACAGATTTGAGTAGAATTCGGGATGTTATCCCTGAATACAGTGTCTTAGTGTTGAAAATAATCGGAATTAAGGACGATCCTAGAACACAAAAGATTTTTTGGCATTTGACTTTCCGCACAAATTCATAAAACTAAGAAGGGTTTTAAGTATTGAGAAATGGCAGAATTTCGGCAGATCCACAAACACAAATTTCGTTTTTGTAATTTTTCGGACTGCCCTCTTGCACCTTTGGCTCAGAATATAAAAAGATCATTTTTATTTCTTTCCCAAATATGTTGTTGTCTTTCGGTTTTTGTCTTAAGGGAAGATGCACATGTTCTCAGTTTCAGTTTAAAAAACACAAGTCCATACTTCGTCTTTGTCTGTCCTGGGCTTTTGATGTGCTCATGACATGTTCAGAAGATGGTATAAGGTTGTTGCTTGGTTGTGGCTGACTTTTACCTCAGTGCTGATCAGAATACAGAATGCAAAATCGATTCGTGCATAACTTGTCCGTCTTAAGTGAGATTTTGAGACCTTAAGGGTAAGCCTGCCTAACAAGCATTTTGACAAGACTCAAATCATCGGAATGATGACTTCCAAACACAAAAAAATAATTGTTCTACACAAGCGAAATAATCCAAAAACTGTTTTCACAAAAACCAGCTCTAACATTTCGTTAAAGTTGCTTACAAATCGACATTTAGGTGACGAATGCGTCCCCCTTTTAATGTGCCTAGGCCAGATGTCACACGTTGAACCCCTTTTTGTTTTTTACCCTGCTTCTTCGAAACTGGGTAGGGGCTTTCCCTTGTCATCTCCTTGGTACACACACAAATCTCTCGAGCAAATGAATTTTCTTATCCTCCTGCCAGAAGAGGGAAAGAAAACATAGACGAAAGGACCAAAGCAGTGGTGCTGCTGATGTTTTTTAAAGACTTCCCCAATTTCCTTCCGTATTTCTGCTTAGTTCGGTGCTACGCCATTTACGTTTTCATTCATTGTTCGTTTCTGGTTCACGACCCTTCTGCTTTCCTAGCCTGCCTGTTGTTTATTGCGTAATTGTTGGAAAATGGCGTCCTGCCTGACTCCAGTTTGGCCTGGCTTGATTTTTAGCCTTTGGTACTGGCTTTTGTTAGAGTTACGTTAAATTAAATTGTTTGCTTCAGGTTTCGGGACTTGGATTCCGTCAAAGTGCTTAATTAAACGCATTGACTTGCTCGTTTTTTATTTAATTTTAATGTTGGCCCTAAGAGCAGAAGCTAAAGCAGCCGCTAATTAGGCTGATTTAATGGCGTTCGTCTTCTCTCCATGTGGCAAATTACTGACCACCGACCAACCGACCTGCTGTCGCTTGTATGCAATTAGTGGTCTGGGTCCCACCTGCCCTGGCCCGCATAAATCACCGATTGGAGTCCATTAATTTGTTACTTTCATTCATTCTTCGCCTGCCCGCCTGCTCGGTTGGCCAATTTGCGCCCATTATCATTGGCCATTAAATCAATGCATTGTGGAAAATTCTTAGAAATGGAAACTTCTTTGTGTCCGCTGGCCTGGAAATTTAGTTATTTATTGGCTTTTGGCTCTTGGGGTGCTTGAAATTGAAAACCACTTGTCATTAAGTAGCCAAAACGCCCCCTCATTTCCCCCTCCTTCCTGCCGCAGCTGCTAAAAAAGTTTACCGAAACTCTTGAATGGCGAACTGAGGTACGGAAAGTGAACTTTCAGTTGAGTAAAACAAATAGTTAGGAAAAGACCTGATTGCCGTGTATTTCGGTGTTGTATTTCAATTGCGATTTCACAGCATTAACGGTAAGAGTTGAAGAAGCTGTCAGCCGGGCTCAATAAATTACTTTAAGTTGATGGTTACACAAAATGCCTACGGCTAGACCTCATGTTTCCGATATTTTCAAACACTTTGTGGGGATAAGAAACGAGAGCGTAAAGGTAAGTGGCCGGTACTCGGGGAAGGTATTAAGTTACGTTTACCTGGGCTCAAACTAAAGACCAAATATTATTCTAATCAAAGAAATAATAAACGATGATGATAAACGTCACTTAAATACTATACCATACGCAGTTGGTTTCTGATTTGGATAAAAATAAATTTATATATTTAAGACACATCCAGTCAAAATGGATGCGGGAAATCATCCAATGGAAAGTTTTTAATAACCTTTTTCTCTCTATGTAGTGAAAACACAGCTTAATCATCATTATTTAACGATCCGCCAAATGTTTGGTAAAGATCGGATGGACGAACAGAAAAATTTTGCCGGGTAGTACCGGCCGCTACAGCGATGGGCAGCACTTTGCGCTTCTAAGAAATTTGTGTGTTTACATCAGATCTATTGAAACTTTAAAAGGTACCGACTTTCTTACTTGATTAGGAAGAAAAATACGTCAGTCTTTAAGGCCTTTACTCAATGAGAAAAAAATGTAGCAATGCTAGTTTTTTGGCTCAGACGATCTTTAAAAACTATTCAGTTTTATTTAATGCTTTATAAAACAAGTAAGAAAGTCGGTCAAGCCCGGCTATAACATACACTGTACCAACGAAATTATATGCTCAGCATAAATTTTGATGATGCAATAGCAGCTGAAAGTAGCGCTGCTACTGCGCTGCAGCAGCGAAAAGTTTTTTGATCAGAACTCGACAACCGTTCAACCGATCTTCAATATTCGATCGATGAGTTATCTTGATTACTAAATATATATATATACTCTATTAACCTACGGTACAGAGTATAATAACGGTAAGACGATATTCCGATGTTTTGAGTACTCGATATATAGCTCGATATATAATATCGATAAGACCTAAATTTTTGAAATGATCAGATTTGATAGTATGAGTAACATTTTAATAACGGAATGTAAGAACGAAATGCGAGCCAGCTTCATGAAGCAAACTTCACCGCGTAAACACAGACATACAGGCATGTTCTTAATTCGACTTATAAGGATCTGATTTATGTTCTCGCAATTCCACATCGAAAAAGCTGGTCGGTGTAAAAAGAAATGCTTGTTATATGGAAAATGTAAAAGAATAATAAAATTTTATTCGGAATTGAGAAGAGGAAATCAAATCGAAATTGTGATCGGCTTCAGCAAACAACAATAGTTTGAGTGCTACCCCAGCAAACATTTTTTATCGCGGAAGATAAGAATGCGATTCGCCAGTAGGTATCGCATAACTTTAGCCATATCGTATTATTATCGCATTCTCATCTCCCTACGGGAAGAAATGTGACAGTTATCGCATAGTTCCGAGCGATAAGAAAGCGAAACTTCTGAGAGATAAGAAAGCGATACTTCTGGGAGATAGGAAAAAGTCTCATCTGAGCGATAGGAAAGCGATTCTTCCTTGAGATAAGTATGTGATTCTTTCTAGAGGCAGGAATGTGGTTCTTCTCCCGAAGATAAGCCATGCGAATAAAAGGTGTTTCGAATTCTGTTATTTAACAGTACGATATCGCACCCAAGGTAAGTAAGCGTTACTAAAGTATTTTCCTGTGGTTATATTGTAAAAAGTCGTTCAACTCACTTCAAGATGAATCGCATTCGGTTCTTCTTAGGGAGTGTTAAGCGATGTATCGCCAATTCTCAGATGGGATGATGAAAAAGCGAGACCAATAATAAAGTATCGCATTCTTGCCCTCAAGGCGATTTTTAAGGGATATAGCGCCAATTTACCGAGTGGACGAACAAAAATTTAAAAAAAAAACACATATCGCTAATTTATCTCTTTTATGATAAAAATGCGATACCTATTATATTTTGTTTGTGTTAGTCGCCAAACTATCTCCAAACTCTCCCTTCAAGCTATCGCCAAACTCTCGCATTGACGAGGGAGATAAGTAAACGACAAAATGTTTGCGGGGACGATAGCAGACTTTGATTATGTCGAAAGCAGAAAACCTTATAGAAACTACATATATACATATGAAAACAAGAAAGAAAGTCGGTCAAGCCCGACTATAACATACTCTGTACCAAGAAAATTTGTCTTTTGATCATAACTCGAAAACCGTTCATCCGATCTTCTTCATTCCTTTGGCCGATCGATAAGTTATCCTAATAACTAAATATGTCAAGCCATCTATCTTCAAAACTGTGGGAGATATGACGTTTTTTCCATATTGCGGGGGCGGGAGGGGGCGTGGCCAAAATTGAAAATAAACTTGATCTGCCTGCAGACATAAGAAGCATATGTCCCATACATGTCAAACCTCTATCTCTTACCATCTCTGAGATCTGTGCGTTCATACGGACAGACAGACGGACGGACAGAAGGACATGGCTATATCGACTCGGCTGTTGATGCTGATCAAGAATATATATACTTTATGGGGTCGGAGATGCTTCCTTCTGGATGTTACACACTTTTGCACAAACTTATAATACTCTATGTACCTACGGTACAGAGTATAATAAATGTAAAGGTTATTTACCACATGGGGCTACCGCTTACTTGCTGCTGCTGCGGACAGCCTACTTGCTGCGGTGAAAGCCATTACTCAAACGTGTAATACGCACAGATATGTACGTAACTTGCCAATTAACCAGTATATTTTTGTATCATTAATTTCCAGCTCAGTCCAAATATTTTTATTCAATTATTAATCTCATTCGTACAACCATTTTAATTCAATGAACTCCAAGACCATCAATGCAATTATACAATATATTAATCAAGCAATTTTTTTTGGCTTAATGATGCATAATTTATATGCAAATCCATAAACTGAAGTTAAACAGCAATGCCAAAATTGAAAGCCAGCCAATTGTCAAGAGCAGTCATTACGCAAACGCCACCGGCATGCAAACATAATTACTGTCCTTGCAGCCCGCAAGCATTATGACGTGTGCATCGATTTGGGCACAAATTATGGCATTTCGCATAATCGCGATATTTAATTTGACATTCTGTGTACATTTGCAGTGGGTCGGTAATCAATTGAAATTGCATTTCAAATGCAAACAATGATTCGATAAAAATGCATTAATAATTTCCGCTTGTGCCCTTACATTAGTCTAAACCCTAAAATTGATAAATGTTGTGCATTGCGTGGCAAATGAAAACAAATGGCGTCGATTTACGTTTCTGTTTTATAAATTTGCCATAAATCATAAATGTGGAGAGTAAACTTTTCTGCAATTTGAAAGTCATTATAAAAACACACACAAATTTACTCTTATTTGAATAAATATAAATTAGCTCGCCACCACTTTGAATATATGCAGAGTGGGGGAGGGGGGATGTGCAGTATCATCCAAGGATGCAAAGTGGAAAAACTCAGCAGAGATTCACTTACATTTCATTTTGTTTTGCTCACTTTGCGTTTTAGTTTTTTGTCTCCCTTTGTCTAGCCATTTTGTTCTTGTTGCTTTTGTCTGTTTACAGCGACATTTTATTTTGAAAACTCTGCTGTGCTTCCGTTCCATTTTCCATGCGCCCTCCACCTCAAATTCCCTCAACGCCTTTCAGTGTTGACTGTTTACGCACTCGCCCAATGCAGAACTATTCATGTATGGGATTTTTTCTTCTTGCGTATTCAATTCCATTCACTTTTGCCCTAATATGGCATTAAAGAAGATTGAATATGTGCTTGTGTGTGTATGTGTGTGTGTGTGTGAGCAAAGTAAACAAATGTGCTTGGCTTTCACAGTGCCAGGCATTCAATTAGACGCAGTTGCAACGGATATGTAGGTCAACCGAATTCAAAATAGAAATAATAATTTTTGGGTTATTCTTGCAGTGAATTCGACACTTGAGGTGAGCCATGTGCTTCCACAATCTTTTTTTTATTGCATTTGAAATAAAATCTACTCTTAACAAGATTTATTCATTCGCAACGCCTTTTCGCTTAAATTCCCATAAATTATACAAATACCCGTGTTTTTTGTAGAATATTAATCCACATGTATTTGTTATACTCGTGTATGCACGAAAACAGAAAAAATGCACAAAATTCCCATAAATAAAATGTCAAATAAACATTTAAAATATTATGATGTTTATTTATGCACCCTTCGCCCTCATTTCCCCCCACCAAAGCACAAAATGTGGGCATACAAAATTTAAGCGCACTTTACCAGCTTATGAAATATTTAATAAACTCAAACAGGGTGCAAAGGAAAGGTTAAAAGCCCCAAAGAAATAATTAAGGAAATTTTTGTTTCAAATGCCAGACGGGCAAAAAAAAAGGAATATTCAACCATAAATTAACATAATTTTTTGTTGGGAAGTCCGCTTGAGTCAAATGAAAATCATTGAGGCTAAAAGACCGACAGCACTCTAGAAGAGGAGATAAGGGTCACGCCCATCCTTTCATTAGCATTCTATCGGCATTGTTTGATTCGAGTAGCGTGTTTCCTTTCAAATTATGAAGGATAAAGGAATTAGGATTTATTCTTGCACTTACTTTTGATTTCATATTGAAGGGAATCTTGAATCAGTGCATTGAACCAATTGTGACTATCGAGCTTCGGTATTACCTTTTGGTTTAATTATGGTGTGATTCAGTTGCTGGCTGGTGAGCCTGGTACTGGAGATGCTCCCTACCCTACCTTATGTTCAGTAAGCCAGTTTAAGAATTTTACAGTTTATAATGTGGGCACTCAAATAAGGCACGCACTTTCAAGCACCGACGGCGCGCGCTAGCAAGCGGTAGGCAATCAGCTGATTATCAGGCACGTTATCGTTACCGATAGCGCGCACTGCCACTATCGGCTGCAATCGCTGCCGCTGGCTCACACGGCCCAAAAAAAAACCAATCGAGCTGACTCACTGAAGCAAATTTTCAGAAAAGTTATCGTGATCACTGAAAATGCATGCCTCTCCAATTGTCTCCAATTCTCCATAAAATAATTCAGTTTACCATCGTAAAATTGTGTACAAAGTAGAGATGGGCGTGTGTCCTCTTTTTCTGCGTGTCACAGATACGCACGACTTAACACGACGTGTGCCTGTTGCAAGTTCAGATTTCGTGCGTGCGTGTGCGTGTCAGTTTTTAGCGACAGCTGATGGTGCAGCTAATGTATGCTGAGCGTATAATTTCGTTGGTACAGAGTACATATGTTATGGTCGGGCTTGAACGACTTTCTTGCTTACCTTCTCCATGTTTCTCTCCAAGCTCCATCTTTGACAATTAACAACAGGGGGTCAATCATTTGTTGCATGCTCATGGGACTATCAGCCAATTCCCTTATACGCCGTGTTCCCAGTTCTACACCTTCAGGCACGTACGCATCAATGTCGCCCTCATATGGTAGAAATTGTAATGGAAAAAGCTGGCACCCCTGCTTAGCTCGGACAACCCTTTGCCGTCCCATATGGTGGTTTTGTTAAGGAATCACATCAATCAGCTTGGTTTATATTCCAAGGTTGCATAAATTCAAGATAAGACCGTGTCTGCCTACAGAATCGAATGCGGCTTTGAAGTCTCTGAAGTCTGAATTTATACGTATTTCTCTTTTGCTCCAGGTAGTGCTTAGCTGTAAATGTGGATGCGATACTACTGTCGTACAGTCGTCAGTCGCTTGACCCAACACCGAAATCGCGCCAGCTCAACTGAAGGGTGATGAAGGGTGGTCCATTTAAAAATTGGAACACTTAATTTACCTATAAATTAAGTATCAGCTTCTTGGCGGCCAATTCACATCTCCATGTTTGCTGATTATTCGATTTTCGGAGATAGGGCGCAGGAGATCGTTTGTGGCGTACGCTGTGTGGCACGGAGCGCGGTCTTGCTGAAACCAAATATCGTCCAAGTCTCCCGCTTCAATTTCCTCGGTAGCCCTCACCATTCACGGTCGGGGTGGCTCCTTTTTCATTTTCAAAGAAAAATGGACCAATGATGCCTCGAGACCAAAATCCGCACCAAACAGTGACACGTGGTGGGTGCATTGGCTTATCGACGACGTTATGCGGACTTTCTGTGCCCCAGATGCGACAATTTTGTTTATTAACATAACCACCGAGATGGAAAGGTGTGCTTCATCCGAAAAGATGATTCGGATGGTCAATTGGCTTTAGCTGCTGAACCAATTGAACTTTGTATGGCATCATGGCAAGGTCTTTGTGCAAAAATCCGCACCAGAGAAGTGCGCGAAATGTCCAATTATTGAGATCGAAGGCGAGTTGACGTCGATGGTTGTTCACGCACAATTTCAGCTAACCGGAGCGCACCGGACGAGTACGTACACGGGTTGGTCTATCCACCAACATTCCGGTTTCACGAACTCGCTTCACGAATGGATCCACAAATTGAGTTTTCGGAACAGTTTTTTTTTAAATTTCGCACAGCTGGAGTCGAGGACTCACCACTTTGGAAATATGTTTGTAATATTTCCCAGCTTTCTTCAAGCGAATGGCGACCCATTTCGTAAATGTCAGTTTTTACTTAATATTAGTTGCTTTTCGAATGATATTTGACGTTTTTAAAGTCAAATTACGAATTCCAAAATTCCAAACACTCGGTGGACCATCCTGTAAGTACCTTTATCGTGGCATTCAGAGAAGATAGGCCTCTGTAATTAACCGGTTCCAATTTGTAGATCGGATGCATAATATATATCGTACTTTAAGTTTTGATGTTTAATACCATTTTAAATGATAATTGGGCGCTTTGAAGTGAATATGAAAGTCGTCTTGACTCGGTGCCTTTTGTTAAAGAAATTCTTTTGGTTTGCCTTTCTTTTTAATATTTTTTTTGCCCCGCTAAGTGGATGCCGTTTTAAAAGGGGTGAGCTGTCCAGGATTTATTACGGGCAGAGAGTGGAGTCCTTTAATTGTGCAGGCGCATAATCGACTGGAATAAATATACGTACCACCTTCACATACTCACACTCACGCAATACACCCCCACACACTCTCGATTGTCGTTTTGTATCGCTGACAAATTTGATTAGCGTTTGTACTTTGGCAGCTGCAATAAATTGTAAAGAAAAACAAAAGAATTCACAAACAATGTGGCATTGATTCGAGCATTTATTCTCAATGTTCTTTACAAAAAGTGAAGCCAAGCATATGTGATATGTTTGAAACTTAATGAGAGGAATTTCTAAGACCAAATTTAAAGTCACGGAAGTTGCAGAAGGCTGTGAAAACAAATGTGTCACTTGGCTTTTTGACAGCCCCTCGTAAAACGCTCGCGCAAGTTGAGAAATTTGGCCTCTAACAATAAAAAAAGGACCCACCAAGAACTTTGTAGCTGTCGCTGAGTGATAGGCTTTCTGTGCGTGTGTGTTTGTGTGTGTAGATTTATATGCTGTATGTGACAAGTTGGAAAGTTAGGAATAGATAGGACAAGCTTGTAAAGTTCAGTTGAGTAGTCTACTTGTGTGTGAGTGGGTGTGAGTGGGTGTGAGACTAGATGAGTTGGGGAGGCCAAGTAAATGTGAATCAATTTTGAGCGACGTTTAGTTGGTTAATTTAAAGAGGAAAACTAAAGAGAGATATTTAAACTAAAAGGAATTCCAAAGGGCGTATACAAGTTTGCCCCCGATCCAAATTAAAATAAAGAAATATTGAAATCCAATTTTATTCAGTGAAGTTTGAAATGCTGAGCTCGAAAATCAATCAACTCTCTTCTGAACTAGACTATTTTCGCTGACCTGACTTAGCGTTAGCTTTTACTTTGATAAAAAGATGAAGAAAATTTCTAACTTTTGTGTTAAGCACATAATTCTAAAGTTACTATGGGTATACAAATTTATTTTACCAAAAGACCCCTTAAAAGACTTTTAAAATCGATTTTTCTCTTCTTTTTTTAAAAATAGCAAAATAATTTTTACAAAAACTCGAAAATTTTTTGAATTTTAATATATATTAAGAGATACGAAAGGAATCGATAAGAAAGCATCTTTTGCGCATTTTAACCAACCCAATTCTCAACGATCGTTCATAATATTTTAGCTCATACTCCAAAGTTCTTCGTTTTGTAAATGCTTTTCATTGATTGCAGCATTTTGCAAAACTGGTAATATTTACTGCACATTTTTGGTACACTAAGATTATTGTTCAGCTACTGATTTCCAGTCATAGAAGATGCATGGTTTCATCAACCTAATGCTCACTGCTGGACAGATTAATTAAAAAAGACGCCGCAAGGAGGTGTTCCTTCTCCAGGTCACCTAGATTCATGTTAGCGGTGGGATGTGTCCATCAGTGTTTCAGAAACGATGTAATCGCCTAGTATCATAATTTTCATCAATATTGAGAACGTATAAAAGGAGTAAGTGCAAGTATAACAAGTACAAACTGATCTTGGTTAATGCCCATACAATTCACTCAGGGAAAAATAGCATGGTAAAACCTAACACAATCATATTTGATCTTACTATGCCCCTTTTGTATTTAAATGAACTAAAAATCACATTGAATTGTCTGAAAACATATTAATTCGGCGAATTTCAGTTTCCCCTTTTATATTCCCTATGCAGGGAATTCCAACATGAGAATTACAAGCAGTCGTATTTGTGCAAAATGCCAGAAAGATATTTATAAATAACTGTAGGCTATTCAATATATATAGTATTTTAGCCGTCGATCAGCCAGCACACGCGATGGCACAACTGGTTGAGACGGCATTCCAATCGAGTTCAAGTCCAGAGGTCCCGAGTTCGAGTCCCACACAGAGTAAGTTGAAACTTTTATAAAATTAATATAATTCGCAGTTTTTCAGAACCAAATCTAAAAGAAGGTCTACTCCTGGACATTATCTCCTCCTCCTCCTCCTCCTCCCATTACAAAGAAATTTGAGTTAAGATTGGCTGGCAAAAATTTTAATTAAAAAATCAAAAAAATTTTAACCATGTTAAATTTATCTATTGCCAATATTAAATTTGAAGTGTGCCCTCTTTATATATAGGAATTCCATATTTAAAGCTAAATCAATGGTGAAAATATTCATGTCAAAGTGTAAATATTAAAATATCAAAGTATTTTTCCCTGAGTGTTCTAAAACTGTTCTCAATTTGTTCTTGAAATAATGTTTTTGTATTGTTTAACTGGGCTTAATACAAAATCCTATAGAATATATTAGTTAAGCCAGTGGTAGCGAAAATAGAAGTTAATAAACAAAAATTTTAAATGCCAGATCTGTAAGCCGACTAAAAAATCTACTATACCCTTGACTATAATATATCAAGTATCTAAAGTCGATATCAGAATTCGAAAAATACTTAAAAAAAAAAAAACGGTATTTGGGCCATATTTTATAGCCTTTACTCAATAAGTAAAAGGGTATACTTAAGTCGTGCAAATGTATGTAACAGGCAGAAGGAAGCATCTCCGACCCCGTAAAATATATATATTCTTGATCAGCATGAACAGTCGAGTGGATATAGCCATGTCCGTCCGTCCGCCTGTCCATCTGTCTGTATGAACGCGTCGATCTCAGAGACTATAAGAGATAGAGCCATAAAATTTGCATGAAGGTAGGTTTATGCCGTGCGTAGATCAAGTTTGTTTCAGATTTGGAAAATTCCCCCCTGCCCCCGCCAGATCCACTATTTTCAAGTTAGAGCCTCGTGGTTGAGTATACATCAAGCAAGGCCCAATATCTATCTATTCTGTAAAGTACAATCAGATCGGACCAAAAACACCGGAGTTATAAGCGAAACAATTGAGCTTGTAGAAGGTAGGAGGTCGTTAGTTAGGACTAAAACCGCTAAAAGGACACAATAATGTGGCCTTCTTTCAGGATGCTTTAGTCGCTGTTACAAAAACCGGTTACATTCAAATTCAACCACAAATAAATGAAAAACAATGAACAGCGTATTTTGTAGTCAGGGCACTCGACTGCAGCGCCCTTAGATTGTGTCTTAGATTGTGTTAGGAAAAAATCAAGTATGAGGGAATGCTATATAGTCATATATATTTATCATATACACTAACAAGAGGTGTACAAACTTCCAAAAGCAAGCTTTCGCCATCGAGCGTTCCATACTCTTAGCTTTGCTTGCTTGTAAGGTTACCACCTAAGTTTAGTCTTTAAGCGATCACCATCGATTCAACATCAATAAACTTATAATCATTCTTATAAGCAATAAGAACTTGCTTCATTCTTTTCTATCGGATTCATACATCACCGATATCGGATTCATAAATCTCCGACTCCGGATATTAAATCTCCGTAACTACGGCTACCAGCGACGAAGAGGTCGCAGGCACCCCAAACTCGGCTTGAATAAGCAGCCGCATCAATTGAAGTGCCAAGGAGAGCCCTTCACATAACTGGCGACGAGGATCAAAACGAAATTTAATTTTAATTCAGCACCAAAAGCCAAAACCAAGTATCCAATTTGGCTGAGCCAACTATTAAGAAGGCCGACTGCAAAAACGGAATATCAGAGAACACGAGGCTGTGAACTCCACATGGTTCAGTCCGAACAAACAAATAGAAATTCAAAAGGGGGATCGAAAGGGGGGATCACACTCCAAAGCTTCATCTCTACCAAGGCAGCGTTATCTCATTACCAGGAAGAAGAAGATTTCTAATCGCTGAAGCCAGCACAAATGGTATGATGTGGACGAATGAGGCCTTACAAGGGAGCTTAACATTAGCAGCAGCAGCTTTAATTCGCCATCCAAATCCAAATCAACAAAGAGCAAACCAGAAAACCAAGAAAACAAATTTTGTGTGTTAGTTTAAAAGAGTTAATTAAAACAATTATTCTTGCTCTCGTAACTCAACCAATCAGATTCCAAAACTTTTTTACAAAAAAAAAAAACAAAAAACATATCAGCTAAAAATGGATGCCAACAGTATAGCCTCCTTTAACTTAACTTTAAATTGTATTAAAAACATACAAAATTTTGATGGTACATATTCAATCGAACTGCCAGACCTAATTTCACAAATTGAAACTATTCTACCAACGTTTAATATTTTCGATGAGCCAACTAGAAAAATTTTATTTGGTTTTATTAGAAGTAAATGTGTGGGACTAACAAAGCCAGTCATTTACAGGTATGGCTTAGTCTATACATGGGAAAGACTAAAAGAAATCTTGTTAAAACATTTTGGGGAAAAAGAAAGCAGCGACGTTCTGATGGATGCGCTCAAACTATGTAGGGTCGAATCCACAATAGAACAGTACTATGACAAAATTAACGAAGCTACAAATAGGTTGCATAACCGTATACTTACCCATAATGACAATTCTTTCTCTACAATCGAAGTTAATAGAATCGCCTTGCGATAAAGACAATTTACCCGAACCAACTAAAACAATGATCTTTGCAAGAAACCCAGAAACACTGGACGACGCGTACAAAATCATTGAGGATGCTCGACATCAAAACTATACAATTTACGGACCAACCCGAAAGTACAAGAGTAACAAACCGAACTATCGAACCAACTTTAGCGACGATAATCGAAACGTTAACGAACAGGTGGTAACCGGTCCAGCCGACAACTCAAGTAATGGACAATCCAATTATTCGTCCAAAACTGGAAATAAGAAATACGACGGGAGAAATTACAACACAAATTTCAAAAGTCCTGAGGTTCAAAGACAATCTCAAGAAAACTCCGCTAGCATGCGAATGTCAACAAACAGCAGAAATAGCCAAAGTTTAGAAAAAATCCAGTCTACTTCCGAACCAATGGACGTTAACCACTCAAATGTAAATTTTCAGACAGAAGAATCTAACGATTACCCTATATAGAAATTAAAACAAAAGTAAGAACACTATTGTTTGTAATCGATACTGGAGCTGAGTTCAGCGTAATAAACGAACATGTGTGCAATCCTAAGTGGAAAACCGATATAGATTTAGAAGTTGTAGCAATGGGTAACCAAATCAAAATAAAAAAAATTGGTAGGTTTCCCTCTTTCAAAGAATTTAACTTAAACAATTATTTTTGTGAATTTCTGGAATATAATTTTCATAAAGACTTTGACGGGTTAATAGGACGAAACATACTTAATGACTTAAGCACGGTCATCGATTATCGAAACCGTCAGTTAAGAATCAACGACATCTCCTTAGAACTTATTATTCAAAGCAAGCGAAACGAAAAAGAAAAAATTTCTCAAATTAACACTTTTATTAGAACAGACTACCTGAGTCTACAAACAAGAGCTTTGTTAGACCCGGTCTTAGCCAAGTTCGAAAAGAAGGCCAACATCTAACATTCACGAGCGCAATTAAGCACAAAATCAAAACCAAAAGTACTATACCAATCTATTCAAAAAGCTATAAATATCCTGAAATCCATAAGGAAGAGGTAGATCGACAAATAGATGAAATGCTCCGTCAAGGCATAATTAGGCATTCAAATAGCCCTTACAATAGCCCATTATGGGTGGTTCAAAAAAAGATGGATGCCTCGGACGTCGAAAAATGGCGGTTGGCAGTGGGTTATCGAAAAATGAACGCAGAGACGATCGAAGATCGCTTTCCCATACCGAACATAGAAGAGATTTTTGACAAGCTCGGAGGATGTAAGTTGTTCACAACTCTAGACCTTGCAAAAGGATTCTATCAAATTGAGAAGAGCCCTGAGGACATAGAAAAGACTGCATTTTCCACAACGAGCGGCCATTTCGAATTTTTACGTATGCCATTTGGATTACGAAACGCGCCGTCTATTTTCCAGCGGCTCATGAACACTTTATTAAGTCCTTACATAGGTCGCATTTGTCTAGTATACATGGATGACATTCTCATTTTTTCTAAAAATATAGAAGAACATGTTGAACACATCATAACAATATTTGAATGTCTTACGAAAGCAAACCTAAAACTCCAGGTCGACAATTGTCAGTTTGCGAGAACGGAGATCGAATTTTTAGGCCATGTCATTAATTCAGAAGGCCTAAAGCCTTGCAAAAAGAATGATCGAGGCGATAAATAGGATTAAACTACCGTCAAACCAAAAGCAGATTAAAAGCTTCTTGGGAATGACGGGTTATCTAAGACGATACATAAAAGATTATTCGAAGATCGCGCAGCCGCTTATAAAGTATTTAAAGAAAAATTCGAAAGTGAATATACGCGATGAGGATTATGTAGAAGCCTTCGACAAACTAAAACTACTCATTTCTAGCGAACCAATAGTTGGGTTTCCAAACTTCAAAAAACAATTTACTCTAGTCACCGACGCTAGCAACTACGCACTTGGCGCCGTCCTTATGCAGGACGATAAAGTTATTTGCTACGCAAGTCGAACGCTGAAGTCCCACGAACTAAATTACAGCACGATAGAAAAAGAACTTTTAGCCTTATATTGGGCGACAAAACAGTTCAAATACTATGTGTATGGGAGGAAATTTATTATAAAAACCGACCATAGACCCCTAGTTTGGCTAAATAATCTAAAAGAGCCGAATCTAAAATTACAGCGCTGGAAAATTCAATTGAATGAGTTCGATTTTGAATTGAACTTCATTAAAGGCAAGGAAAACGCATTAGCGGATGGTTTAAGCAGAATAGTAGAGCCTGAAAATGAAGAACACGAAACCCAATCCGACACTACAATTCACTTTGATAGCTCAGACATTCTAATTTTCGAAACGGTTAATTATTCGCAGCCGGAAATTTTAAACGTTGAGTCAGAAGAAGACCTAGGCGAAGAAATGATTCACCTATTTTCAAGCGAAATGGATGACTTGCAAACGGTTCATAGTGCAGAGTCCGATGATCGCAACTTTATTAAAATAACTGAAAAATGTCTCAATATTTTCAAAATTCAACTAGTGATCGTAGAAGGAAAAAAAGAATCGCAAACCACCAAAATTTTGTATAAAAAAAAGTACGACATACTATAACAACGAATGGCGATCCTGGAAATATCTTAAAGTCTATGCGAGATATATTACCCGAAAAAGGACTTGTCGCGGTGTATTGCGAAAACTTAAACATATTCCTTAAGTTTCAAGAAAATTATAGACAATACTTTTCTTACAATTTCAATTTAAAAATATTAAAGTCATGCATATTATTAAAAGACATAACTGATAAGGAAAATATGTTAAAAGTCATTGAAAAAGAACATCTTAAAAATAATCATAGAGGAATCAGTGAAATTTTCCACGTCATTAAGCAATCATACTATTATCCTAATTTGTTAAAGGAAATCCAAAAATATATAAATAACTGTTGTGCATGTAATTTAGCTAAGTATGATCGACATCCGATAAAATACAATCTTAACGTAACAGAAACTCCAACCAATCAAAATGATCTAGTTCATATGGATATTTGGTATCCACAAAGAAATATTATGTATCTAACTACAATTGACAAATTAAGCAAATATGCAACAGCGCAACATCTAAAAGACAGATCGTGGATCTCATTACTTAAACGCAATTAAGAGTAGAATTCAATATTTAGGAAAGCCAAACAAAATTGTAACAGATAACGAATTTAACATAATAGCAATCAAACAGTTTCTGACAGATAACGATGTAAAAATTCACTTTTCAACACCATACAAAAAAACGGGAAATTCCGATGTCGAAAGACTACATCTAACATTAAATGAGCACATGAGATTGTTTAACGCGGATCCTGAGAATACTGATACTGTACAAGAAAATGTTTTTAAGGCTATACTCTCCTACAATAATACAATTCACAGTACTACAAACGCTAGACCAATAGACTTTCTAAATAACCTAATCTCGATCGAAGACATTTCTAAAATATCCCGTAAGATGGCAATTGATAAGGAAAAACTCAATTTAAAGCAATCAAATCAAGAAACTCTTAATTTTGAAAACGAATTTGTAAAAAACAATCAAGTTGGCAAATCGAAACCAATATACAAACAAATTGAAGACTACAAACAAGAAGGAAACTATCTATTATCTAATAACAACCCTCCAAAGAAAATTTACAAAGATCAAGTTAAAAGAAAATTTAAATGTCAAGACACAAACCTGTCACCTCAATTCTTAAATACTTTAGTTTATTAATATTCAACAATAGTGTCGAAACTTGTGCCGGGGGAGTCATATATATTTATCATATACACTAACAAGAGGTGTACAAACTTCCAAAAGCAAGCTTTCGCCATCGAGCTTTCCATACTCTTAGCTTTGCTTGCTTGTAAGCTTACCACCTAAGTTTAGTCTTTAAGCGATCACCATCGATTCAACATCAATAAACTTATAATCATTCTTATAAGCAATAAGAACTTGCCTCATTCTTTTCTATCGGATTCATACATCACCGATATCGGATTCATAAATCTCCGACTCCGGATATTAAATCTCCGTAACTACGGCTACCAGCGACGAAGAGGTCGCAGGTACCCCAAACTCGGCGTGAATAAGCAGCCGCATCAATTGAAGTGCCAAGGAGAGCCCTTCACATAACTATATATACTCGACCTGCTCCACAGCATACTTTAGGTTTGAAAGTATATTTTTGCTGTAACACTGTGTAATCTATAAGAGTGTTTAATGTGGGTCAATGTCGCGAAAAAAAATCAATTTGATAGGTAGATGCTTAGCTAGGGAAGGGACGAAACATTAGGTCATCCATTTTAAATATAGGTCCGGCTTCTATTGCTCATAAGTTGATTCTGTTTTCATTCCGATTTGGTTTCATAGGGAATGTTTCATGTCACAATCGCAACATTTTGCTCGATATATCGTAGCTATTATAACCGGCGTATATCCTGCACCGAAGTCCTTTGAAATTTACGCCGCATAACCAAAATGCAAGCTTTATCAAAGTTAATTTAATATAATTAAGTTAATTATTTTTGTAAAGCCTGGACAAGGCCAAAAATAGACTTAACACCAAATAAATAGCTAGACTTTTAATATAGTTTGTCATACAATTTGAGGGCTAGTTCTATTCATTCTCTCACACACACACACACACACATCAACTTTGAACCCACACACACGCACGATCTCATTCATTATTAACTGCCAAATGGCATGCAAATCGTTGAAGTTTTGTACACAGAAAATATTCTATTAACCTTTCCCATTTAGTTTGTCACTTGGTTGTGGTCTCTGTTGCTGCCTTTTGTTGCTGCTGCTTTCTGTACAAGTTTTCCTTCCACTCTCGGGGGCTGTCACATTTGTTATTTGTTGAAAAATTTGTCTGCACGACTTTTGTGTGACTTTGTCGCTTCATTTGGCGCGTGTCTGTCAGTTGGCACTGGAAAGCTTTGTTTCATCTTTTTGCCAAGTGGATTGTCTCCAAATGCTCTAGTGGGCGTAGCCTAAACAAGTGGAGCTGAAGTTGTATCGCTTGGTCAACCATTCTGCTCACCTGTCTTAATTCCCTATAAATGAATCATTCTAAAATCAGTCTTGTAACCAATTAAACAGTATTTAACTTATGATTCCTGCCCATTCTCTGTGTGCAGCGACTTATGTGGCCCACTTGTCGCCTGCGTAAATCCCCTCAACACATGCCTCCTACTGGAAACTTACATTGCCTACTTACTTACCAGCGCTCTACTTTATGTCTGCTCCGACACGCACATGCAGGCGAAGAGGAAGCCACTTTGGCTGCGGCGGGTAAGCCGCTTTGACGCCTGTCGACTGGCGTCTGGCCCAGAGATTGAACCTGCTTCAGTTCGTTTTGGCCTCTCTGCACCGCAACGCGCACACTTCACTTTGACACACACACGCACCACGCACTTTTCGACAGCAGGAAATCCTTTTTGCCAGAGGCAATTAAAGCGATTCGAACGAGCAGCTGACTTTCTAGTCTTTCAGGATTCGTGAATGTAGACTCGCACACACGTACACACGCGCTGGCTGGTGTCCAGCCAAATTTCAAAAGTTCTTTCAGTCAACTCAACTCGAGTTTCATGCCTGCACGTACCAGCTGGAAAATTGTAAAGGAAAAGTGAACTGCAAAAATTGTTTTGGGCACAAATATTCGGCAATTAAGTTAAGCTGCGCCAGCGACTGCGGTGCGTATGAGCAATGTGAATGTGAATGCCTGACTGTAATGTAAGCAGGCGTCAGCTAGCCGACTTGTGTCTGCTTTAATGGCAGCCTTGGCGACGCTTGTTGCGGTCCAGGCGTATAAGTAGACACAACACGTTGGCCTAGGTGGGGTAGAGGTGCTCAGCATGGAACTGTGTGCGAGCGCGCGTGTGTGTGTGTGTAGTAAAAGCTGTTCCTTTAATCTTTTGAAGTCATTGTCCGCACCACAAAGTAGGCAAGACTCTGGAGCTGCTCGAGATGTTTAACACGTAGGAAAGTGAACATTTTTAAGACTCGAACAGACCGCAAGAGGTAGTTGGTGTTGGGACACACACAAATACATTTCGCCCATCCAGCACTTGTTTCGCTGATTTGATTTGCCTTTCAGATTTTATTGCTCTCAATTTCACAAAATTATTGGCCAAATTATTTGCGAAAGAAGAAAACTAAAAATTCTTTTTTCCTATTCCACGCTATAGTTAGTGGAAATTTACGATCAATATTCCCATTGATCAGTTTATAATCGAAAAGTCCGACTTGGGGAAATTCTTAGATTCTTAAGAGACCCAGCCTTTGAAACAGTTTCTATAGAAACCAAAAGTGAACCAATGTTCAGGAATTTAAAAGAAAAAAAATGGTTGGTAAAATTTTCCCAACGAAAGATTTTGATTTTGGTACCCATATAATCTATTGGAAGCAGGGTATATATCTAATGCACAACCGTTACATATAGCTGGTATTACCCGTATCCGAAATATATTAAATGTTTTTGTTTTGTTTTGTTTATTGTTTATAGTTTAACAAAGTTCAGTCAAACTGTTACTAAAGAATTACTAATTATAATCAGACAACAAAATATTTCTTACATCTAGCATAGGAGAGTTTACGGAGAAGAGATGGTAATAATTGTTGTAGATAAGTCAAGGGTTTCGAAAGAGTTCATGATGAGCATAATTCGTGAGACAGGGATGTAAATAAATCGGAACATAATTTCTAGTTACACGTGCCGGAACCGCAAGACTTATTTGACTAAGCAGCTTATGAAGAAAACGCACACTAAGGTAAATCTTACGATTATTGAGTGATGGAAGATCCAATAAGCGGAGTCTATGCTCATACGGAGGTAAGTGCCTATTAATATCCCAATTTAGGCCACGGAGGGCAAAGATTAGAAACTGTTTCTGTACAGATTCGAGTTTATCTTGAAATTTTTGGTAATGAGGAGACCAGACACAAGATCCAAATTCAAGAATAGGTGTGACCAGAGAAACATATAATTGCTTGGTGACATAAGGGTCGTTAAATTCCTTAGACCATCTTTTAATAAAGCCAAGAGCTCCCATAGCTTTTTTTGCAATAACCGATACAAATTGTATTCCCAAGTCGAGAACGCATCTACGTTCCATATAGTCATAAAGATAAGGCGTACTACAATGGAAAGTAATACATATATTATTAATGTGATGTGAAAAGTTAAGGCCTGTTTGCGTTTCTGCATTCGATAATGGGAAAGATTTTGTTTTCCAAGAAGTTTATCGAAAATTCGATTTAAGCCAGAGGTACCCAGAGCAAGCTTATGGCGAACTAATACAGGTAAAGAAGAGTTGGGCCAGCCGGCAAAACAGTCGCCAACCACATGCAAAATGGTTATTGATGAATAGCACACTCTGGTTTGGAATCTGGGACTACTTGACAATTCCAGGAAACGAATCGAAAACTGTAACAGGTATGTGTAGTTTCTAAGGAATTTTTGTTCACACACTCAGAAAAAAGGATACAGGAGTTCTAGACCAAGCGGGATAGAATTTAAGCCATTTTGTACTTGAATTTTCAAGTAGGATTCGTTCTTGGGTGTACTTAAATTGAGTACAAAACATTCTAAGCTTGAAATATGGGTGATAATATTATTCAAATGAGAACAAACCTTCTTGAATCAAAAACATTTTGTACTCACAGTAAGATGAAAAATTCTAGAAGAGTGAGTTCTTAGTTCAAGTACAAATAATAATAGATTGAGTACAAAACAGTCTCATAATCCTAACTGCACAAAGTGCGCAGCAGAAAATGCGAATTGTTTTCAAGCGAATCTGTTCTTAAAATTCCCAACTGGGTCTGAAACTTTTGTTATGGAGTGATGGTAAATTTCTGAACTACAGTACTTTAAATTGCTCTTTGGTTATGGGCTTTGGATATTTCTAGGGTTCAATACAGACACCTCGTTCAAGAACAAAGTGGGAATTGCTTTTGTATTGGCTTAAAACAAGAACATTTTGTACTTGTTTGAAATACTCGTATTTTCTTTCTAGAATGTGCTTGGGCTGGCATTATTATAGATTACTGGCCTTTAAGAACGAACGTTTCGTACTTTTTTTGAGACATAATCGAGCTTGACTTAAGCTGACTATAAGCTAAAAGTGTGATTAAAAAGATATTAAAATAATTCAAAACATATCCCAAAACAGTCTAAAAATCAAGTATTTCGGATTGGAAAAAATCGTACTTGATACAACAATGTTGTACTTAAATCAAGTATTTTCGTACTTGTCGTAATTGACACTGTTTGTACTTAATTCAAGTACAAAGTTCAAAGTTCTGAGTGCATTTGTCAGTCTGAATTCAAACGTTGCATAAGCCTGTTTTTAATGTCAAAAGATTGAGTTCAATTACTGAAAGTCTTGAATGGTTGGAAGAAAATTCCCATAAATACCCAGAACTATCGAAAGTAGTATTAACAAGTCCCTGTACTACGGTTAATGATATCTCTCAAAGTATCTAAATCGATAATATCAAAAAACTTAATTTCCAATATCGATATTTTATGTTTCGAGTCAAAAATGAAAATGAAATGGAATGTTATTAAGGACCGTCCTCACCATAAGACTACTGATCACATGTGCAAGTGGTCGTTCTATCTGACGTTTCCAACGGCATAACTTAAAGATATCATTGACTTGGTTTTTTGAAATTAGACTATGTTTTAATTAGTTTTAATTACTTAAGCCTTCAAGCCACGTACTCTTCACAAAACTATACTAACTTAAAGACTAACCGATTTTGCTAACTTTTGCCACGTATGCTGCGTAAAAGGCAATACGCATTGCGACGGTCTTGGTATGCCAAGCATCCAATTGCCATCAAAATGATTTTTTGTAAGGTGCGATTTTACGTTGATTGTATTATTATATACTTGTATAAACAGCCTGTTCTTTATTTTAAAACTGCTTTCTAAAAAACATTTTATTGCACCGAACCGCACCGAAATAAATACAAATAAATAACTGAAAATAAACAGAAACCTTAACTGAAACCGATATATCCTTCGGTTTTAGTCCCTGATTGGAAGGTCCGTAATCCTATCGCTTTGAAGAGATCAATCGAATTTACCATTTTAAAATATTGGAAAAAATTGAATGTAATCAGAAGGTTGGTGTCGCAGATCTTTGAGAGGTTTTATTCCCTCTTTGGAAAATAAGGTTCAAGGTCTTACATCAAATACAACGAATAGGAACCCCTAGAGAACTCCGATAGTATAGTATCCCACTTTGTACTTAAGATTTTTATGACTAAGACATAATCTAAAAAAGGAAAAAAGTCGGTTAAGCCGGAAAATAATTTTGGCGTGGCCAAAATTGAAAGTAAACTTGATATAAGAAGAATATAAGAAGCAAATGTACGACACATGTCGAACCTCTATTTCTTAACATTTCATCATAATTACCGAATATGTAACGTTTTCCAACTCGGTCTTGAAATAAAACTTTAAGTCTCTGTTGATCCATTTATGGTACCAACTGAATTGGAAAAATGTGGGGGCTATTATGCATGTTTTAACTTTTTTAATAAGATAGAAATATCAATAAAAGCACTACCAATATTTACAAGTTTCATTTAAAAACAAGAAAGAAAGTCGGTCAAGCCCGACTATAACATACTCCGTACCAAGAAAATTTGACTTTTGATCATAACTCGAAACCGTTCATCCGATCTTCTTCATTTCTTTGGCGGATCGATAAGTTATCCTGCTAACTAAATATGTCCAGAAGGAACAAGCCATCTATCTTCAAAACTGTGGGAGATATGACGTTTTTTCTAAATTTCGGGGGCGGAAGGGGGCGTGGCCAAAATTGAAAAAAAACTTGATCTGCCTGCAGACATAAGAAGCATATGTCCCATACATGTCAGACCTCTATCTTTTACCATCTCTGAGATCTGTGCGTTCATACGGACGGACAGACAGACAGACGGACAGACGGACAGACGGACATGGCTATATCGACTCGGCTGTTGATGCTGATCAAGAATATATATACTTTATGGGGTCGGAGATGCTTCCTTCTGCCTGTTACATACTTTTGCACAAACTTATAATACTCTGTGTACCTACGGTACAGAGTATAAAAAAATGTAAGTTACACATTTTCCGCAGCAATGTTGAGTTCTTACTGCAGCGCATTTTTGCATTCCTGTATTCTTGTGACGAGTGCAGCTTTCACGCCTTGCAAAAATCATAGGGGCTATTGGGATCAAACAATTGCATCCAAGTTGAATGCACCTGCATCCGTGAGCATCGAGGAGTGATTCGACAGCGTATCGACAATTTTGCCTATCTTTAAGAGAAGGTTACCCGGCTTCAGTTCTTGCACCAGCTGACACTGGGTGGGTCAGGTGGGTCGATTATGACAACCATTTAATGAAAACACATTTCTCATACAGCTCGAATTATGATAAAAAAACTAAATAATTTGCTAGTCTATTCATGGTGAAATGGCAAACCTTATTGAGCATTTTGGGCTTCCAAATCACCCCCTCTACACAATTTCATGAATTTATTGTGGTGCCCCAGAAATCTCTAGATGTTTGGATAAACGATGTAAAGCGACAGGAACAATGTAGGCAACAAGATTATAAAGAATTAAGATCGTTAGCATAAAATCTACTTGGCCTTGAACATTCGGCTTCAAATCTCTCAACTTTTGTCATCCAATCTAGGAGCCCAGCTGTTTGGTGACACTTCGCATATAAAGGCAAGCAGTTTTAGCTCGAAATGAAACCGTCTACACGAAAATCTCTTGAGATTTCTGGGTTACCTTTTTTTCCGATGTTACCTTTAGTACTCAACGAGTAACGGATATAATAATGAACACTATCACTTACTCCAATAACACTTAAGCCTATTTAAATTGATTGGATGGTAAAAATAGCTAAATATCTTCAGAAAACCAGAATAGGTTTCCAACTAAGCCAAGGCTTGCCCCTCTACACCTCTTTCCTACAAACGAAACATTTTACAAAAACTTCATGACTTTTACTTCGCGTGTAAGTCCAGTCTTAGGGCTATTTTCTTGTATTCAAAGGTGGACTTTACGCAGGCTTGCTCGTGGCTGGAGAAAGGCTTGTTGGTGCTCGTTCAGCAGCTGGAAGCGGGCCAGATTGCCAAGTTCGGTAAAAAGCGAAAGAAACCGCTTGCTCGTTCTGAGTCATTGTGCTTGCGATCATTTCGTGTGTCTCGACCCAAGGCAACGTATACAAGGGAGCCCAGTAAATGCACTAGTGTGATCGAATATCAGAAGCTTGTTGGAAGCCTCAGTTAGGCTTGATTCTTATGTTTGGACTGTTTTTGAAAGTACCACACCTAAGCTTTACAAAACATATCTCTAACAATTATATGATTTTTATAGATGTACCAAAGGTACACAGAGTATATTTAGTTGGTGCAAACGTATGTAGTTAACAGCCACAGATCGCAGAGACGGTGAGAGATAGAGTTTTCACTAGAACGGGACATTAGCTTTTCTTACTTGCAGACAGATCAAGTTTATTTTATATTTTTGTCAAGCCCCAAGAAATCAGAATCAAAACTAATTCAAAGCATTTTCCAGTTAAACACAATGGGTTCAAACCTGGTACACTTTGAGAGAAGGCCATGGGTGTTTCTTTTCGAAACAAACTCTTAGTAAGCTGTTATTTCGCTAGTCTGAGCTCTCATAGAAGATTTTAGATTACTTACAGCTGTCTCAAGTCACAGCTTAAGAACTAATAGTTGAATACATTTCAGGCAGAAGAGTGTCAAAGTTAAAGATAAAACTACAATTTATTCTTCAATATACAATAGGGTCACGAAATATTGTATATTTTTTTTGCATCACTAAGCTTCCCCATCCAGTGACATCTCAAGCCTGAGCAGGAATCTCCCACCGCCTCCCCCCTCCCCCAAAAGTGGGACAACATTGTTTGCATTAAATTACAATTCTGCGAAATACTCTCCGCTCAGCAGGCTGGCTCATTAACACAGACACCAAGCAAAAGCCATCGGCAATATGAAACTCTATTGATAGGCTTGGCACGACACAATCCACGTACACTCTCTCACACACACACAATATTCTTGGGTTCATTCATAAAAATCTTACGTTTAGTTCACAAATGTTAAAGCTTTAAAAGTGTCCAATTCAGTTCGAGTGAAGTTAGAGGTTTCCTGCACAACTCGAAATCAAAGACCGCGCGCGACTTGATTTTTTTTTTGGCTCTTTGCTGAAATTTCGGCAGCAGACACAACACAACCGAATGCTTCGGAATTTGCACGGGAACTGAAATTGAAATTGAAACGAACGAATTGACTCAACGCAGCAGCCGTTGTTGTCGTCGTCTTCTCGCCCTCGTCCTCGTTGGTAACGAAAGTGAAACGTAACGTATACGCAGCGTTGACCCGCTTGCCACATGGCCATGGTTAGCTTTTGTGGGGCTGTGGGAGCTTTTGTTGAGAGAATAAGAGCACGTTTCGGCCCAGACAGCTGATTTTTGTTATTGTCCTTGGCTCGTAGCCGGGCGGCTTTTATTTTTGTTTTTCTGTGTTGTTGTTTAGTAGTTGTGTTTTTATTGCTGTGGGTTGTTAAGTAATTGATGGCACTACTTCGGCTCAGTTTTGACTGTAGCCAAGGATAAATTTTTGACTCAGTGAAAAGATCGGAAATAAGTTCCCTAAGTTGGTTTAAAGTTAAATCAAACCCTAAACCTGAGTAACACTGTTAAAAATTTACTTTAAATAATTGTCTTTACTTTCTAAGCCTTTAATCTTTATTCTTCAAGTTGTCTTCGTTAGTAACTTAATTATGAGGCAACTAAAAGCTTTTAAGCCCACGTGTCTGCTGTACTCGCACCGCAAATCAATTCATGAATGAAAACCGCTCTCTCTCGCTCCCCTTTCCATCGGGGCCACGGGCTGCCATTATGTTTATAATTCGATTTTCATTGCTATTGTTCGGCTTGGTTCTCCGTATTCAATGCCATTATATTATTATAAATTACTTATTATGTGGCTTCCTTTATGCATTTAATGGGAATTTCATTAAATGCTTCCTAGGTTTCCCCACTCGTGGCAAAATTCCTTGTTCCCTTTGTGATTGGCCATTTATTTTTGGCAAGCAAAAAAAAGTGTTTTAACTAAATCTCGGCCTCTTAGCTATGCTTAGTTAGTCATTAATCATGAAAACATTGAAATTACTTAAGCAGCTCAGAAACAGATTTTCGTAAGAACGCCAAATATTACGTTAATTGTCGGACTTCCGATTGTAAATTGATTCGTCTTAGGATATTTATTAAATGCTAAAGTGACCCTTACATATGGATCCGTGTTGAATTTAGTAGAAAAATAAATGATCACGAAGCTAAATCACAATTAATTTAATATAATATGCCAGAAATTATGTTGAAATCTAGTTTGTATACTTGTTGTTCTTATACAGCCAACAACTCGAAAGCTTAAGCCGAAATATTAAAAGCAAAATTAACATCAACATGCGCTTTTCTCTCATAAGACTCAAAAGCTTTTGGGTGACTTTTCTAAATAGCAAGGCTCTAGAGGCTTAAAAACCTTAAACGCTTTTTAACTTAAAGCTTTATAGCAACTATATGCTATACCTGAACTTTTGCTTCAATTTTCTATAAAGCTTGCCATGGTCCAAGAAGCTCTTAACCTCAGAAGACTTTGATTCTTAACAGTCTGCTAAGCTGCTGCAATTCATACGATAACGGATATTTTGTTTTCGATAAACGTTGCGAAGTATCCTTGCACTATTATGGCGCAGCAGGAATCAATTAAGCTGTTGGTAAACACACACCCAGAGAAATGTAGCACAAATCGGCAAGCACGATTTCTGCTTCAATTTAGAATTTTTATACCCGTTACTCGTAGAGTAAAAAGGGTATACTAAAGTCGTGCAAATGTATGTAACAGGCAGAAGGAAGCATCTCCGATATCATAAAGTATATATATTCTTCATCAGCATCAACAGCCGAGTCGATATAGCCATGTCTGTCCGTCCGTCCGTCCGTCTGTATGAACACCTAGATCTCAGAGACTAGAAGAGCTAGAGCAACCAAACCCCCACAATCAAAATTGTTGAATAACTCCCTCAAATTTTAAGATATCGATCTAAAGTATATGTGCCCAATATCTATCTGGCATGTTCCGGTTTTCACTTTAGTGAATTCGAATTTAATACATGTGCCATTTTTTGGTGAACAATCAAGGTAGTCTGTATCAAACCTTACAATTTGTTCTTCCTTTGAATAGGATGAACTCAGAATGAAAGGTTTTATGCCGATTTAATTTATAAATTTTATACAACAACCACTTTACCAAATTCGAATTCGACAAGTTTTGTCGAAAGTGAAAACCGGAACAGGCCTGTTTAACTTCTCAAATTTTCATAAGGATCAGGTAATATTGGCAGAGTTAATCAAGCGTTGCATACTTACCTGAGCCACATGAGGTTATTAAACTCTAATTGCCCTGAGTAACGGGTATTTCGAAGTCGGGCAAAGCCGTCTTTAAGTTACGCTCTCATTTTAAGACGAAGTCTGCTCAAATACAAGCAGACAAACGTTCTTGACTTCGAGCTTGATGGCAAGGGTAGTGCGGGCAGCCACGAGAGGAGAGAGCGAACAACAAACGAATACAATTCTCTCTCTCGCTCTAAGCAATGCCGATGGCTGTTGCCTACAATTTATACTAAGAATTTGTCGCTGCTTTGGCATAACGCCAGAGAGATGTCGATGTCAGTGAGTGCTGCAGTCTTCGAGGCCCTGAGTTCAATTCCCAGTTGAGGAAAGTACAAAATAAAACAAGAAAGAAAGTCGGTCAAGCCCGACTATAACATACTCTGTACCAAGAAAATTTGTCTTTTGATCATAACTCGAAAACCGTTCATCCGATCTTCTTCATTCCTTTGGCGGATCGATAAGTTATCCTAATAACTAAATATGTCCAGAAGGAATAAGCCATCTATCTTCAAAACTGTGGGAGATATGACGTTTTTTCTAAATTGCGGGGGCGGGAGGGGGCGTGGCCAAAATTGAAAATAAACTTGATCTGCCTGCAGACATAAGAAGCATATGTCCCATACACGTCAAACCTCTATCTCTTACCATCTCTGAGATCTGTGCGTTCATACGGACAGACGGACAGACGGACATGGCTATATCGACTCGGCTGTTGATGCTGATCAAGAATATATATACTTTATGGGGTCGGAGATGCTTCCTTCTGGATGTTACATACTTTTGCACAAACTTATAATACTCTATGTACCTACGGTACAGAGTATAATTATTTAATGGCACTTAAAAATTAATTACAATTTAGTCAAGTCTTTCGAGTAGGAACACTACTATTGGAATTTAAACTTTTTTATTTTTGCAACCAAGAATAACAATTCTTAGAGTCTGGAATATTTATGCTTGCATCCAAGAAGATCTTTTCTAGGATCCAAGACTATTTATGCTTGATAACAAGAGACTAAATTCAAAACCAAGAATTTTCGTGCATGAAAATCCGTGCTTGGTTTCAGTATTTTCTTCTTGGATCCAAGAATTTTCGTTCTTACCGTACTTTTGACATCAAATCTTCTTGATATCAAGAACGATCTTCTTGATTTTTTTTTTGAGTGCAACAAATTAAGCATCATGTTTTGAATAATCTGTACCACAGGAAAACAGAGTAATAAGTTTGTGCAAAAGTATGTAACAGCCGAAGGAACCATCTTCGACCCGGTAGAGAATATATATTCTTGATCAGCATCATCAGCCGAGTCGATACCGCCATGTTCGTCCGTATGAACAAACAGATCTCGGAGATAGTAAAATATAGAGCTTTGACATGTCGGATACATTATGTTCTCCCGCCCCCGCAACTTGAAAAAAAAGTCCCACAATTTTATAGAAAGAAGGTTCTTATTAGAGCTGCAACTTGAACGAGAGCAAACACAGAGTTTCGCAGTATGCGAAATATGTTTATACGCCGTTTATACACAAATAAATACAAATTCATGAATTCTGCCCCTCAAGGTATACTATATATTTGATCATTCATAATTATGGTGCAAATATTATAAAATAGACTCCATAATCATTGACATTCATAAATATAGCATACCAGCATATTGTTTTTGGTATTATTCTGACAAAATGGTACGGTCACACTGTAACGAAATCGACTCTTGCAAGTATTCCAAGAAGCTCGTAATTTATATTGAATTGTGACAGAAAAATAGAAAAATTAAATAGCATATTTGTGCTGCATTTTGTGATACGAATTGGTACGGACATGCATTTATTATCGTTATCAAAATCATTATCGTGCATTCGTTAGGGAATCGTGAATCGTGCATGATTCGTGAGTGACGCAAAACTCTTAAAGAATTAAATTCGTAATGTCAGAAAACTCACTCACGCACCCAGCTCTAGTTCTTACCTTCTGCACAATTCTCGTAATCAGTATAATTTCTCGATCCTCCGAATGGTCAAATGGCTAAGATCGCATAAACGATGGTCAGGTTATAAGGAAAACTTAACCTTAGATTGTACTCTGCCTTAGTGCGTTCTAGGCTTGAATATGCTTCGCTTATCTGGAATCCTTCGCTTTCTTAAATTTGCACTTGCTCATTTAATTTTTCATAGCCTTTTCCACCGTATCTGAGTAGATGTCACCTCTTGCATAAATCTACACTGCAGGATAGAAGGACAATTGCATCACAAATAATTTAAGCGACATTGTAGTCGGAAATATTAATTGCCTATTCTACTGGACAAGATTCCGTTCAATGTTCCGCCCAGATCTTTGCGTGACTTGGTCCCGTTTAGAGTGGCAACTCATAGGATCAATTATGGCAATAATGAGCCGATATTTAGAGCATTTCGACTTTAACATCGATAATTTTACTGTTAAGCGACTTCTCAGGGACTTTTTTTTTGAGGCAAAATTTTTACTGTTAAGCTACGGTCCCACTCGCAAATAATTTGCGCAAATATTTCTAAAAGTTTGCCAATTTTGTTTGCCTTAAGTGGGAACACCAAATGGCAAACATTTGCCAAGTAGCCTTTGCCTATGTGTGTGCCCCAATAATTTGAAACAAATATTTGCCTAGAGGGACCAAGTGGGAACACCCCTGCGCAAATGTGTTTGCGTGTTTGCGAGTTTGCTCTCACAAAAAAAATTTTTTTAACGTACTTCGGTTATTTCAAACTTACTTACCATGACTGAAACATATTAAATCGCGAAAAAATACCAAAGAGGATAAAAATATTAATAATAAAAAAGATTACTGCCAATTCAGTGGAAAATCACAATTAGTAGATCTCCATGGTACTATAACCTCTAAGCACTTAAGAAACAGCTTTTAACGACCACAATTGACCATGGATAACTACCAAGCCATGGTTATGATAATACTTAACCGCGATTAATACCATGAATAAAAGTCATCTGCAATTTTTTGCCATTCTCTTTCATTTGAAGGAAATTAATAGAAAGCATTTACAACAAGAGTTAGTTATTTGTCTACAAAAAATCATACCTTTAGATAGTCAATTTTGAGCACTTTAAGCATTGCAGCACACGTCTCAGGCACAATCTTACTAATGGTATTGTGCGGAATTCGAAAAATGTACTGCAACGGCCGATAGCTATCTCCGCTTGCCAAAAAGCGCAGTGTTACCATTAATCGACATGTCGCCGTTGACATTGGAATTTTGGTGTCTTTACGTTGAATCATTGGACCATCAAGACCCAACTGAAAAAAACTATTGTTAAATTTCATATAATAGAATGATTGATACATATTACCAACTGCTCAAAGTCTGCGGCTTTCATTCATAGAAAATTTTTGTAAAGTTCTGGCGTCTCCAACCGCAACTCATTAATGAGCCTCTCGCAGAAACCTTCGGTTTCGCGGCGTGAAAGCCATGGCCTAATCCACACACTGCGTTGAGCTTGATTCTTGTTTGCTTCTTCTTGCTCGAGTGCCCATAAATATGCAGCTCCGCAGCATAAAATCACCAAACATTTATTTTTGTGCGTATTCATGCCTACGCCTTTTCTGTTGTATTGTTTCAACAAAATCAAATTGTTTGCTCAAGCAAATCGGCCTACTTGATTTGTCAATTTAAAAGTTTGGGCAAAGAAATGTGAAATTAAATTTGCCCTTATGTGTGGGAACACCAAGGCAAATTGTTTGCGGAGGGGAAATGTTTGCGCAAATTTTTTAAGAGCAAATATTTGCTCATGTGGGAACACCAAATTTTTTTTTTGTGCAAACATTTACAATTCAATGCTAACTTTGTTTGCTCAATGTGTACAAATTTTGTTTGAGTGTGGGACCTTAGCTTTAGTTGTAGGTTTTATTATTGTAGTTTTACACTCCAATTTATAGTATAAACGCTACTTTGGTCAAAAGAGTTGTGGCGGTGTCGGCTGTGAAGGCGTCAAGGAGTACTGCAGTATTCGAGGTCCCGCGTTCAAGTCCTAGTTGAGGTAAGTACAAAACAAAATTGTTAAATGGTATTTCAAAATCCAAACGCACACTTAACAAGTAAGGGCGCTGCAGTCGAGTTTCCCGACCACAAAATACCCTGTTCATTTGTTTTCATTTATTTGTTTTGGAATTTTGAAGATGAATGTAATCGGTCTTTGTAACAAAATGTCATCCTAAATGCAGGCAACACTTTTTTTAGTCCTGACCAACAACTGGGGGGTGCTCTTATCAGCTCAACTGTTTCGCTTATAACTCCGGTGTCCGATTTATTTGTACTTTTCAGAATAGATAGATATTGGGCATAGCTTGATGTATACTAAACCACGAGGCTCTAACTTGAAAATTGTGGATCTGACGGCTTTTTAGGTCCATAAATTCTATAGGAGGGGGGGAATTTTCCAAATCTAAAAAAAACTTGATCTGTGTACAGCATAAGTCTACCTTCGTTCAAAAATTTGTGGCTCTGTCTCTTATAGTCTCTGAGATCGACGAGTTCATACAGACAGACAGACGGACAGACGGAAGGACGGACGGACGGACAGACGGACACGGCTATATCAACTCGGCTGCTTATGCTGATCAAGAATATATTATATATACTTTATGGGGTCGGAAAATTTTCCTTCTCCCTGTTTCATACATTCGCACAACTTCATCCCATTTTCAATGGGAACAGGGTATAAAAATGGAGTGTGATTGGTTGGATAGGTTGTTGGTGTGCGTGTGTGTTTTGTCTCATATCATAGCGCGGCCTCCGCCATAACCATTTTATTTATTAGGTAATGGGTGTCCTAAGTTCTAGTTCAAAAATCCAAAGCGAAATGATAATAAAATACTAGGTTCCCAGTCGGACCTAACACCATGAAATATGCACATCATTCATACTTCTTTTTATACTCTGTATGTAACAGCCAGAAGGAAGCATCTCTGATCCTATAAAGTATATATATTCTTGATCAGCATCAACAGCCTGTCTGTTTGTCCGTATGAACGCACAGATCTCAGAGATGGTAAGATATAGAGGTTTCACATGTATGGGACATATGCTTCTTATGTCTGCAGGCAGATCAAGTTTATTTTCAATTTTGGCCACGCCCCCTCCAGCCTCCGCAATTTAGAAAAAACGTCATATCTCCCACAGTTTAAAAAGATAGATGGTTCGTTCCGTCTAGACATATTGGGTAATCGGGCTAACTTATCGATCCGCGAAAGGAATAGCGAAGATCGGATAATCGGTTGTCGAGCTATGATCAAAAGACTGTTCGCTGCAGCGTAGTAGCAGCGCTGCTTTTAGCTGCTACTGCAGCATCAAAATTTATGCTGAGCGTATAATTTCGTTGGTGTAGAGTATGTTATAGTCGGGCTCGACCGACTTTCTTTCTTGTTCACTAAAGTGGTAGTTCCTAGATGTGAAAAGTTCCATTCGCTTTTGTTAAGGCGTGAAACCGTCAAAGAATGCTTCCTTGAGAACGTAGTTTAGAATGCGTTTTTGTCGTTGCTTTCAACGATCTTCGTTGTTGGTTACACATACCAAAAGCACTACCTAGAGAAGGGGCGGTTTCATGTTAAAGTGACTTTTTGCGTTCTAAGTGCATGAAAAAGAAGTGTGGTGACAATTTCGTACAGATTTTTCAACTTCTATCACATATCTAAAAAAATAGGTAGCGACTCTTTCCCCGTAAATAGAAGTGTGGAAAATTGCATTCCGTTGGGAACCACATTCTACAAAGTCCGACTGGGTTATTTTGGGACATTCAAGGCCACTGTTTTTGCCGAGGTTATGTGAATGCGCTTATATGCCACCGTTGGTAGCCAAATAAAGAAATGATCGCCTCTGCTGTAAAGCTATCTTGCAAACCCCTCAAATTTGTCGCAACCTATCCTCAACCTTTTTTTAACTTTATCTCTATCGATGGCTTACCCAACCTCAGCTTAACCGCTTTCGTTTACCATAGCCAATTTGAAAGTCAGAGCCACTTTGCCTTAACCCTACTCTAACTACACTCAGAAAAAAACGACGTTCCAAATCCCAGCTCAAGCGGACTCCTTTATGAACCATTTCGTTCGTGAATTGTTGCTTGCTGAGTGCTGAGTCCTATGGCTGCATTCTTCACTGTGAGTTATCGCCAAGTCTCACGTGAGGTCAACGGTGTAGTCGGTTGAGATGCCGCCTTTCGTGTAAAGCATGCGGTCCCTGAAGAACACTAATCTTATCTCGAACTAGTTATGCCTTAACTTTGCCCGATCGACACTGTTGTGACTCAACCTAATCATAACCATATATACCTAAAGTGAAATCCATTTTTGAAGCTAACTTGATTCTAACCAATCTTAAATCAAGCTTACCTAATGTGTGCCCACCGCCTTACTTCCCGCTTTTTATGCTGGATCCTTCACATTCCTCCCTTCAATAGGCCTTTTAATTTGGCTAACACTTTCATTGGCTTTGCCTTGCAAAATTTTTATTGCTTAACTTTTCCACGCAGCCTTTTTAGCAGCCCGACTGACCCTTTTTTTAGCTTAGACCTCAGCTCAGCTCCCAAAAGTTTACACAGGTCAAAGAAAATATTTTTCCCTGACAAACAACAATGTGTCAAGTTCGTGAGTGTGGGCAGAGAGGGGGGCGTGGCTTAAGACCGGCCGCCCACATTGTGTGTTTGTCAAGCAATAAAACTGAAGAAATTAAATTTCTATACAGAGAGTGAAAGCCGAAAAAGGGGCGCGTTAAAAGCCGCAAGCCGCAAACTTTTCAGCTCATTCGATGTCGAGGTAGGTAAAAATGCATGAAAATCTGTTCAATTTTTGCACCTGCTCCTAAAACAAAGCAGGAGCGAAAATGGCAGCCATCTGCTTGATTACATTTCATTTCCATTTGCCCAATGACTTCAATCAGCTCCGGATTTCGCTTAAATAAATTGAAAACTGTTTACGGCCGCAGAAGGAAAAACTAATTAAATTGGCAAGCCATTTGCCTGCCACAACCACAAAAGTGAAAAAATGCTTGGGTAGAAACTTGGCTTAGTTTTCAACACCTTCGAGCATGTATACATTTCCGGCCATTGAGGAAACTCCTGTGCTTATCGAAGGAAAAGTTTTTTTTGGCCAGTCCCTGAATTATGTATGCCAGGCACATAACTCATTTCAAGTTTCCTTTTTGAAAACTTAATGCGTCAACTTTGTTAATAACTAACTAACAAAATCCATACAAATAAAGCAGTTGGCATTTTTTCTTTAATATTAAGGACCAGATATTGCAGCCTTTATGCGGTCTACACATCGCGAGGTTTATTGGCAAACTTTAGTTGAATGGCCTTCGAGTCGCCACCCTCAAAGGATGAATGAATATTTGCGAAAATTTCTACATGCGAAGAAGTGAACGGGGGGTTAAGCTTTAAAAAGTTTAAACTGTGTGGGGTAGATAAAACTTCGACGAGTGATATCAGATATCATTCAATAAATACAACCAATTAAATCGGACTTACCGTGATGTTAATAACATAATATGGGTGAACCTGACTTCGTCAGGAGCCTCAGCTCCCAAACCTGCACTTAAATGGAATGTCATGGAGTCCGCAGGCTACTGCCGGGCATACAAAAGTAACTAACCGTGTGGCTCCGTTATTTCAAAAGCAAACACTGAAAGTGATCTTTAATTGAAATATTTTCATTTAAAAATTAATATTTTAACTACCAACATTGAACTGAACTAAAAAGTATGCACTCTCAAAAAAAGTCTTCAATTAAGGTTAAACGGTTTCAAAAAAAACAAGTAAGGGCGCTGCAGTCGAGTTTCCCGACCACAAAATACCCTGTTCATTTATTTGTTTTTGAATTTTTGAAGATGTCATCCTAAATGTAGGCAATACTTTTCTAGTCCTGATCAACAACTGGGGGGCTGCTTTTATCAGCTCAACTGTTTCGCTTATAACTCCGGTGTTTTTGGTCCGATCTGATTGTACTTTTCAGAATAGATAGATATTGAGCCTAGCTTGATGTATTCTAAACCACGAGGCTCTAACTTGAAAATTGTGGATCTGACGGCTTTTTAGGTCTTGGATTTATAGAGGAGGTCTAGGTTTTTTGGGGATAAAAGGGGGACGGGGTGGAATTTTTCAAATCTGAAACAAACTTGATCTGCGTACAGCATAAATCTACCTTCGTGCAAAAATTTGTGGCTCTATATCTTATAGTCTCTGAGATCGACGCGTTCATACAGACAGACAGACGGACGGACAGACGGACAGACGGACATGGCTATATCGACTCGGCTGTTCATGCTGATCAAGAATATATATACTTTATGGGGTCGGAAAATTTTCCTTCTCCCTGTTACATACATTCGCACAACTTCATGATCCCCTTTTTCCCATTTTCAATGGGAACAGGGTATAAAAACCCGGCCTCTAATTCAATTTTGAAGTCAAACTTGTTCTTGAAAGGCCAGAAGTTTGTAACATACAACGAAGTATGTGTCCAGTCGGACGAGCTGATGTAGGGTGTAGCTACAAATGATGCACGCGCTGGTTCCGGCTCAAATGTCGTCGGCAAAGGGGTGGGTCTCATTATAATTTACCATCGTGCTGCCTACTCGCGGAAAGAAGAAAACTAAGAGAAAATTAGGAAAGAGTTTTACAGGGCGTCAATAAGTTGGCTGCAAAGGTGTTGTTGCAACAGCTGATGTGTGGGTGTGTGCCTAATTGTGCTGTACAGGTGTTGTGGTGACAGCAACTTGCCCACCCTACCATGATCACCAAAGCCGCATGACCCATTGCAGGTCGGTGATCCCTAACACACACTCTAGAATTAAACCTTTATCATTTCCCTTTGTTGCATGGCTCCCCAAAGAGAAGAGAATTTAAAAATTCATAATAAATCAATTTTATTACCAGAAAGTGTAAAGAAAATATTTATAATCATAGTTCAATAAGGAAAGAAAACTCATTTAAATTCAATTCAATATAATATATAAATTTTTGTATGTAAGGGTATACAGTGGTCTTCGTTTATCTTATTTAATTACATTTGTTTAAGGCAACAAAAAGGAATGAATTTATGGCAATAATGGGTATCAAATGATCATTAGCGATGACAAAATTCTTTTGAACTCAAGGCAGAACTCGCAAAGGCAGATTTAGACTAAGGCTTAATGATCATTATTAATAATAAACTAGTATAAATATCAGGCAGGTGGCTCAATTTTTGGTTAAATTGTTAATGATCATTAAGGCATAACGAATTCAGATCAAAACAAAAAAAACTTTTAATGGTCCCGGAAGTTAATGATTATTAAATGCAATAAAACTCGGGCTTATCAACAAGCTGCAGAAGGCGAAGAAAAAAAATTTCCATGAGCGGCTGATCAAGGTGGGACTGGGTCAACATGATTTTATTCCTAAATAGGTTTTATTTGAATTGCCATTCAATGAAATAAATATGTTTTTGTACATTTAATTGCGACAAAAGACGATCACTTACCCAGCTTTAGTCCAATGTTGAAAGCGCTCTCAATGTTGTGTTGATTGTTGCTGTATGTGGTTCGGTGGGTTGCAAGAGGTGGGTTAATTTATGTCATTGGATGGCAGGGCAAGGGATTGCAAAACAAAACATATCTATTAATTAGCCTCTTCATGTGGAGGCAAGGGCATGCTCTACCCGTCACAAATTTAAACTTCCTCCTTTTCAATATATTTTTACAAGAAAAGTGTTAGAAAAAAAACAGTCCCAAATAAGGGGTGAGCAGGGTGATATGGGATTTGCTTGCGACTTTTTCAAATTGGTGATTGTTTTCACTTATTACACTGCCATGGGGAACACTCTGATTTAACCTCACTTTTGCCAAAACTCTATCTTTTTCACAATTTAACGAAAAGGGATATTTTTAGTTAAATCTATAGAGCATTTTAGATAAGTTCTTCCATTTCTTCACTTCAAGGGTATTATCAAGTCTATATGCAAATTTTCTATTGAGTTGCACTGGCACGTGGGCCCACAAATTTTCGCTGATCTCACAAGAAAACAAGTAAGGGCGCTGCAGTCGAGTTTCCCGACCACAAAATACCCTGTTCATTTATTTTCATTTATTTGTTTTTGAATTTTTGAAGATGTCATCCTAAATGTAGGCAATACTTTTCTAGTCCTGATCAACAACTGCTCTTATCAGTTCAACTGTTTCGCTTATAACTCCGGTGTTTTTGGTCCGATCTGATTGTACTTTTCAGAATAGATAGATATTGAGCCTAGCTTGATGTATACTAAACCACGAGGCTCTAACTTGAAAATTGTGGCTTTTTTCTGACGGCTTTTTAGGTCTTGGATTTATAGAGGAGGTCTAGGTTTTTTGGGGATAAAAGGGGGTCGGGGTGGAATTTTTCAAATCTGAAACAAACTTGATCTGCGTACAGCATAAATCTACCTTCGTGCAAAAATTTGTGGCTCTATCTCTTATAGTCTCTGAGATCGACGCGTTCATACAGACAGACGGACAGACGGACAGACGGACGGACGGACGGACGGACGGACAGACGGACAGACGGACGGACGGACGGACGGACGGACGGACAGACGGACAGACGGACAGACCGACATGGCTATATCGACTCGGCTGTTCATGCTGATCAAGAATATATATACTTTATGGGGTCGGAAAATTTTCCTTCTCCCTGTTACATACATTCGCACAACTTCATGATCCCCCTTTTCCCATTTTCAATGGGAACAGGGTATAAAAATATGCTTTAGGTCGATGTGGGTGGTAGCAGAGTTTTCTGGCTACCCTTGGACCAATTTTCACTAATTTTCTTGATTCTTAATGCTTAATTCGCACGAAAAAATTCAGTTTTTTGTGAATTTTTTGTGACGACACAGTTAAAATCTCTTTATTAAAACTAAAAGCACATTCAAGTATGACATTTAAAGAATGTTGTATAAAATTTTCACGAAGAAATATTAAAAAACACTGCAATGGCTGCAAATATTCGGAAGTCTCTCAAAAAAAAGGTGAATTGCGGTGCCCCTCATAACTTGGTGCTGGATCATGCGAAATCAAAAAACCAAAGTTTATTCGTTAGATAATAGTTTTCCCCAGGTAACGCTGTCAAGTTTTTTTCGATATTTTAATTTTTTATTTTTTTTTAAAATTTTGAAGTGAAAAAAGCGTTTTTTTTTTAAAAATTCGGCTAATTTGTTATTGTAAAATAAAAATTATTAACAAATTTGAAAAAAACTCGACAGCGTTACCTCGTAAATTATGTTCAGAAATAGTGTTCAAAATTTCAAAATAATCGGTTCAGTAGTTTTTATACTCTTTACCGTAGGTACATAGAGTATTATAAGTTTGTGCAAAAGTATGTAACATCCAGAAGGAAGCATCTCCGACCCCATAAAGTATATATATTCTTGATCAGCATCAACAGCCGAGTCGATATAGCCATGTCCGTCTGTCTGTCCGTATGAACGCACAGATCTCAGAGATGGTAAGAGATAGAGGTTTGACGTGTATGGGACATATGCTTCTTATGTCTGCAGGCAGATCAAGTTTATTTTCAATTTTGGCCACGCCCCCTCCCGCCCCCACAATTTAGAAAAAACGTCATATCTCCCACAGTTTTGATCGGATGAACGGTTTTCGATAATCATAATCTGATTTAAAAATACAATACTGGCAAATCAATATAAAGTAGTTTTGTTTTGTGTATTGTAAATGTAAGAGCAACGTGAGAGCATAAACCAAAACCCACAAAGTGGTGTTTGAAAATTATCGATAGTGAGCACAATTGATAGTCTTGAAAATCGTTAACAGTAAAAGTCGAACCTGACAAATATCAAAGCTAAAGGCGCTAAAGGAGAAATCGTTCAAAACTGGACCGACTGATTAGACCGTGGTGGCCAAACGGCTCCGGAGCATCGATTGACGATTCGTAACGGCTTCATAGCGGCAGTTCGAAATACCATATCGCTATCCTGATACTAGCAGACGCCTGGGCGACGCACAATGACCAGACTCGCGAATTTTGCATTTCAAAAATCAATTTTCGATTGTCGATTTTTTTGAGCATACACAGAGTGAAAAACCGTGAACATTGGTGTCTATATGAGCACATTCGTTGTCAAAAACTAATCATGAACGGATTTTCAGTTTTTGAGAACATATTAAACTAAAACGAGAAAGCTAAGCTAACTTCGTCTGTGCCGAAGTTTTTATACCCTTGCAAGTGCTCGCTTTAATATTTTCAAAAAATACTGATTTTCCCATTTTCCGACCTATTGTTCGTATGTGAGCTATATGATATACTCATCCGACTTGGACAAAAATTTGTAAAACTATATGAAAGCATGTAAAACAAACCAATGCCAAATTGCAGGATGCTACCATTAAAAACAAAAATGTTTTTCAAACAAAGACTGTTTTTCAAAAATATCTTTTTAATGGCAAAAAAAACAAAGAAAACCTACGATTACAAAGTTTGGAGACGTTTCCATTGAAAAGAAAAAAGTTTTTCTCACTAAAACTAGTTTTCCGACCGATTGTTCCTATGGGAGCTATAAGATATAGTCATCCGATCCGGTCGATTCCGACATATTAGTATTATGCTGCAAAAAGAAGGCTCTGTGCAAAATTTTAGCTCGATAGCTTTAAAACTGAGAGACTAGTTCGCGTAAAAATGGACACACAGACAGACGGACGGACAAAGCACAATCGACTCAGCTCGTCACCCTGATCAAGAATCAATATAGTTTATGTTGTCGAAAATGAATATTTCTATGCGTTGCAAACTTCTGGGCAATATTATAATACCCTTTGCAAGGGTATAACAAAAATTTGAGGTCCAGGGTCCAGGGTCCAGTCCAGGACCAGATCCAATTCCAAGTCCAGGTCCGATATCAGCTCCGAATCCGCAGAGACATCCGCCTTGTACAACACCCCACCTGCCTTAGTAAATTAAATTAAAAAAAATAAAAAAAAATTCGGACTTACTTGGAGTGGAGCCCAAGACGCCCAGCGCGCAACGACGCGACGGCGGACGTGTTAGCTCATTAGGCTGTTGCCAAGCCGCACGTCTGAATGGATACTTATACTTTTCGGTGATCAACATTTGTTTTCAAAAATTTGAGAGCACATTCTGTTCTTGCTTTGAGATGAAATAATCTTATTTTCAGAATGGGGGGCTATGGGTGCTGAAGCCCCCCCCCAGAGCACAATTGTGCAACTTCACCAAATATATACAAAGCCGCCATTCTAGACGTGGCAATAATGCCGAGGATTGCTGAAGTTCAAAATATGTTTTCAAATAATGATCTCATACGAAATATAAATGAAGACTTATATAACACCAATAAATAGACATGATTCGTTTTCAAAAAAAATTTTCTTGAGCATCCTTAGCATAGTTAAATTGGCAACACTGGTTAGCAGACTCCAGTAGAAGCAGAGACATGATGCAATAATATTAGGTGGTCTCGTCGGCAAAAAGTAGTCCGTTAACAAAGCCAACAATAACAACAACAAGCGAACAAAACGAACGCGTCGGCAGCAGAGAGTGCCAGTGCGGGAGAAAATGAGAGAGCGCCTATAATTTGCTGCATACATGAAAGTTGCATACATACACATATACACGCTGCTGACTTTGCAAAGTCAAAAGCGTAGCCAAAGAAATCTGTCGCAAAGACAATCGTTTTTTGGATTTACCCCCCAGTCGACCGTCCGTAAAAGAGCTTCGCTCTAATAAAATTAAAATTAAAATAAAAAAAAAATGCGAAAAAAAAATTTTAATAGCTTACCCCCCCCTTAAGGAGAAGAGAGAGAGATCTGTTGAGAGGAGGTGATAAAGATCGTTGTAGTCTTGACATAAAACCCAAAGTCGATTATGCTGGGCATAATCAGATGTGCATCTAGACAAGATTAAATGAAAGAAGTTTCTGGTTTGCCTAGAAGGAACAGAGAAGTTAAGGCGACGTAAGAGTTCAGAAGAATCTACATCACCGATAATTAACTTGTGAAGAAAAGAAACACATGAAAACATGAAAAACATGACTGTTCTACGGTTAGCTAGCGAAGGAAGGTCTATTAGCAAGAGTCTTCTGGAGTACGATGGCAAACGGAGGATAGGGTCCCAATTTAGGCCGCGAAGGGCAAAAAGCAAAAATTGTTTCTGAACTGATTCAATACGATCAACATGCTTTTTATACTGCGGACACCATACGGATGAACAGTATTCTAGCACGGGTCGGACTAAAGCAGTATAAAGGAGTTTAGTGGTGTAGGGATCATTAAACTCCTTCGACCAACGTTTAATGAATCCAAGTACACCATTCGCTTTGTTAACAATAGTGGAGATATGGTGATTATAACTCATTTTGGGGTCAAACAGAATTCCAAGATCAACGACAGACGAAATACGTTGCAACGGTTTATTACCAGTCGTATATGAAACCAGAAATGGTTTGCATCGATGGAAAGTCATAGACATGCAATTGGAAAAATTCAGATGCAAATGATTTACCAAGCACCAAGATTGTAAGGAGTTAAGATCATCTTGCAATCCAATAGAATGAATCGGGATGTTGAAAGATAAAATAAGTTTAACGTCATCGGTATACATGAGTATCCGAGAATATGATAATATTGTAGGAAGATCATTGATAAATAGAGTGAAGAACAGAGGACCCAGGTGGCTACCTTGAGGTACACCAGAGGTTACAGTCACAGGTTTTGAAGTGTTAGAACGAAGCAGAACTTTTTGAGCTATATCTTTTAGATAGGACGAAGCCCAAAGCAGAAAAGAAGAGGGAAATCCTAATCGATCGAGCTTAAAGAGGAGAAGATCATGGTTGACAGAGTCAAAGGCTTCGCTAAAGTCGGTGTAAATGCCATCAGTTTGCCTTTTCACAAGGAATCCATCATTAACTAACGAAGTAAATTCGAGCAAATTGGTCGTTGTTGACCGACGCTTTTATGAAACAATTCTGGAAAGGTGACAAAATAGATCTACAGTAATGCTGCAATGTGGAGGTTATAATCTCTTCAAACAATTTCGGATTGGCGGAAAGCTTAGCAATGCCTCTGTAATTTGAAATATCCGACTTCCCACCCTTTTTATGGAGAGGAATAATGTAAGATTCTTTCCAAAGAGATGGGAAGACAGACGAATTGAGTGATAGATTGAAAAGCTGAAGCAAAGGCTTGCATAAAGAACTACAACACTCTTTAAGCACACAACTATGTAGGAATGTTGTCAGGCCCAGGAGAGAATGAAGATTTTTAGAGATTTTAAAAATGAAAGAAGAGAAGTTTCGGATATTTTGGGATCACATATAGAGTTGGAAGAAGTAATGTTATAAGGATATGAAGGGTTCGCATATTGGCAGAGGAATAAGTTGATTGGAAGAAATCAGCGAATAAGTCAACAGCTGTGGAATCATTGCCAGCCTTTTGGTTACCCAGAAAAAAAGAGGAAGGTAAAGAAGAAGATCTACGCTTAGAGTTCACAAAGCTATAGAATTGCTTCGGATCCTGTGCGAATTGAATTTTGCACCGAGCAAGATAATTGTTATAGCACTCAGAGTTAAAAAGTGTAAAGTTAGATTTGGCTATTGAATATTTAGAAAAATCAATCGCAGAACCAGAACGTTTATACTTTTTAAAGCATCTAGATTTAATATTTTTCAAATTAGATAACCTAGGACAGTACCAAGGAGGATTTAGTGACGCGGTGGGAGCGACGCTATTAGGAATGCAGATATCCAAGAGAGAATTAATAGACTCGTAGAAAAAGGTAATAGCAAAATTTAAATCAACCGCATTGTACAATGGAGACCAGTCTGCTGCTCAAATGAGTTGACTTAGCAAAGTCAAGTTTCCTTTACGGAGGCAACGACGAGGTATATTGGGGATTTTTGAATTTGAAGGGGCAGGTCCAAATAGTGAACGCGAGACTTCCAGTGTAGGATGGTAAGAATCTTCGGGTAGAGATAGAGGTGGAGACCTAGAGACACTGGCATTGGTGCTGTCAGTGACAAAAATAAGATCTAACAATTTATTTAAATTGTTTTGTACAGGATTAATTTGAAAAAGAGACATGTCAAGCAGACAATCTAAACGAGAGTAAGTTAAAGTCGGCCCTGCCCGACTTCGAAATACCCGTTACTCAGCTCAGCTCGGATAAGAATGCAACATTTTTTTAACTCGGCCATTTATTATCCGATCCTTTTGAAAATTTGTGAGATTGTAGATATTGGCCACATAGACTACACTGCAAAATCTGAGCTCGATATCTTAAAAATTGTGGGAGCTATTCAATATTTTTTATTGCTGGGGCGGGAGGGGGCGTGGCCAATATTTGAAACAAACTTGATCTGCCTACAGACAATACTAGCTTACGTTGCTCTAGCTCTTCTAGTCTCTGAGATCTAGGTGTTCATACAGACGGACGGACGGACAGACGGACATGGCTATATCGACTCGGCTGTTGATGCTGATGAAGAATATATATACTTTATGATATCGGAGATGCTTCCTTCTGCTTGTTACATACATTTGCACGACTTTAGTATACCCTTTTTGCTCTACGAGTAACGGGTATAAAAATCATGCTGTACTGATGGTACAAGGTAAGTCGACCCATTAGGATTTGACCATGTGATGTTAGGCAAGTTAAAATCACCTACAACAACCAGTGTGTCAATGTTCCGTAAGTGGGCTAAAACATCTTTAATGCAGGCTACATGGTGCATATAAATTTCAATATCGGACGAAGGTGGGATATAAGAACAAGTAATAAATAAAAAAAATAATGGAAAAGTTACCTTATAAAAATTCTTAGAAGCAGGTGGCGTCTCAGCAATGCGCAGGCGGCGTCAGATCAGCAGCAATCAAACAATCCTTTATTTAGATAGCAGCAACAGCATAACACCAAAAAGGCAGCAACATCCAACTTCTTTATAACAGCAGCATCCAAATAAAAAGGCACCAAACATATGTATATAATATTTTTATTTTCTCTCTTTTTTGGAGCACACAATCTTGTCACGGCAAAACATAAAACGGAAGTAAGCGAGAATAAGACGGATGCAGAGTTATTTGGTCATACTTCGAGTAATGACCTAACGCCTCATATGAAAAATGCTTTTGCCTTCGAACTTTAATATTAGAGGCATTCATGCATTTATTAGTTCATTATTAGTTTAGAAAACCCATCATAACCCAATCAGACTAGGTTAAACAAAATTAGCAAATTCAAAATTTTAACAATATTCAAGTTATCAAGTTAAATTAAATTTAAATCTATCCATTAAGTAATATATTAAGTAAGCAGGTTCAAAGAAAAGTAAAATTAATCCAGTCTCTATATTGTCCAAGAGATCCATGTAGCTTCTTTGCTCAGCAAATCATAGTTGACGATTTCAAATTATTCAGTTAATCCCATTTGGCTTCGCAGCTCGTTAAACCGTGGTGCTGCAAGTGTCTTTGTTAAAATGTCTGCCATTTGTTTATCTGTGGGAATATATTCAAGTTTAATTAGTTTCTTTTCAACTTGCTCTCTTGAAAAGTGGTATTTTATATCTATGTGCTTTGAGCGTTTATGACATGAGGGGTTATTGGCAATACTAATGCATCCCTGATTATCTTCATAAATTGTAATTGGATGCTTTATTTCTATTTTTAAACTTTCGAGTAATGATTTTAACCAAATAGCTTCCCGAACTGCTTCAAATAAAGCCATATATTCTGCCTCAGTTGACGAAGCAGCTACAGAAGTCTGCTTCCTTGTATTCCAACAAATTAAATTGGATTCAAACATTTTGAATAGATATCCTGTAGTACTTTTCCTATCACTCTCACTTCCTCCCCAATCTGAATCTACATATCCAATGAATAAATTATTATATTGAATATTTTTCTGAAAAGTTAATTTCAGATCAAGAGAACCCTTTAGGTATCTCAAAACTCTTTTCAAACATTGCCAAAGCTCATTATTATTCTTTTCGCAATATCGACTTAATAAATTAATAGGTGCACTAAGATCTGGTCTTGTACATAGCATAATGTACATTAAGCATCCTATTAGATTGCGACATGGTGCGTTACATTTATCATCTGAGCTTAAGCCAATATGATTCAATTTACTTGGAAGAGGAGATTTAACAGGATTGCACTCTTCCATTTTGAATTTTATTAAAACGTTTTTAATGTAAGCAGTTTGGCTTAAATGTACCTGACTATCAGTTCTATCAATTTTAATTCCAAGGAAAAATTTAATTTCTTTTAGATCAGTCATTCTAAACTTAGTCATTAAATAAGATTTAAATTGATTCATTGTTTTAATACTTTTTGTAGATATTACTAAATCATCTACATACAATAAGACATATATATTCAAAGAATTATCTCCTTTATCAAGAATGTATATACAACGATCCACTGGTGAATTTATAAAGCCAATTTCTTTTAACGCTTGCTCGAACATATCGAACCAGCATCTAGCAGCTTGCTTTAATCCATAAATTGCTTTATGCAATCTACATACTTGACTTTTTCCACTAACCAGACCTTCAGGTATTTTCATATATATTTCTTCTTTTAAAATACCATTCAGAAATGCTGTTTTTACATCCATATGATGTACTTCAAGGTCATATTGATTAGAAAGTGACATAATCAGTCTGAAACTTGAAATCCTTGCTACTGGAGCAAAAGTTTCGTCATAGTCAATGAGGTATTCTTGCGTGAAACCTCGCGCAACAAGTCTTGCTTTATATTTAATCGGTCTTCCAAATTCATTTTGCTTAATTGTAAATACCCATTTACAATCTACTATATTCTTATCTTTAGGCATTTGGACAAGGGACCAAGTTTTATTTAATAAGTGTGAATTAAGTTCCTCTCTAATAGCTTCTTCCCAATACGCTTTATCACTCCTCTGTTTGATTTCCTCAAATGTTTTCGGAATAGAATCTATTAAGGAATGAGCATTCATTACACAATTATTTATCAAGTCCAAATAGGATAATTTTGGTTTTTCCTTTAACCTTTCACTCTTTCTAATATTTATCTGCGAGTTAGAATTTTCATTGTTTTCCTTTATATCATTAGATATAATTTCACCAGACACTTCTGGATCGGCATTCTCTTTGTCCTCTACCACACCACTAGGCTGTTTATCTGATAACAGATCAGATTTCTCTTTGTTATATTCATTTGCATGAATATCAAGAACATATTCCTTTTCCATTTCATTTTCTTCAGTTTGGAAACTTTCATCATTTTCACTTTGCAAATCAATGTCCTCCTTAACCACAGCTCTAGATTTAACCATGTTTGTTTCATCAACAACAACATCTCTTGCAATTGCAAACTTCTCAGTTTCCACATTCCAAACTTTATAACCATTTGGTTCATAACCGACTAATATACCTTTCCATGATTTTTCATCAAATTTTCTCTTTCTCATTTTAATATGAACGTATACAGTCGAACCAAATACCTTTAAGTATTTTAAACTTGGCCTTTTATTGTGCCACATTTCATATGGTGTTTTCATGCATTCTTTCAATGCATTACTTGGGCTTCTGTTTATTAAAAATGTGGCTGTCAACACAGCTTCACCCCAGAAATATTTCTGTACCTTTGCCCCTATAACCAAAGCACGAGCTTTTTCAGTTATAGTTCTTATCATCCTTTCGGATACACCATTTAACTGAGGAGTGTGTGGAACTGTTAAATGGTAGCTGATGCCTTTTTCAACACAAAATTCTCGCATTTCATTCGATAAATATTCCCTGCCATTATCTATATAAAGATTTACAACTTTCAAATTAAAGTGTGCTTCGCTTTTCGCAATAAAATCCTTAAAGACACTAAAAACTTCAGACTTGTAAGTCAATAAATATGTGACACAGTAATGTGTATACTGGTCAATGAAAACGACATAGTAATTCTTTCCGTCTATTGTAGTTGGCGATATCGGACCACAAACATCGGAGTGTATAACAAACAACGGTCTATCGATATGATTTTTGTTTTTGAATTTTTCAAAAGGAAGTCTAGCTTGTTTTCCTTTTATGCAGGTTTCACATAACTCATCACTGGGTTGAATATTATTTAAAATGTCAACATCGTCAAACATATTTTTTGATTTTATTTCTAAGAATTTCCCTTTACTAATGTGCCCTAACCGCTCATGCCATATATTATAATTTAATTTATTTGCATTTGATGCATATGCCTTCTTCGGTATTGTGAATTTTACAGAAGGAACATTATCAAAATATTGTCCATTCATTATATTTATATTATTTTTACTCACATTAACACCTCCTGGATGAAACACAATAGTAAATCCGGCATCCTGCATTTTCTTTACGGATATTAGATTTTGAGAAACTTCTGGACAGAATAGCACATCTTTCAAACGAATATTAGCTTGTGAGTCACTACACAAGTCTATTGTGCCCCTCTTTGTTGCAAAGATAAATTCATCAGATTTGGCTACAGCAATTTTTATTGGTGACTCCAATGTAGTGACGTTTGATAAAATGTCCTCATTATTTATTAAATGATCAGATGCACCAGAATCCAAGAGAAAAGAGAGTTTATCATCTCTGTCTGTAGCACGCTTCAACATAAACGCAAAACTTGATCGAACTTGTTCATTTTGGCCTGTCGCCATTTGCGCTTGTTTATCTTGATTATTATTCTTCTCTCTCTGACTCTCTCTTTTGTATATGAAACAATCCTTCTTTAAATGGCCAGCCTTACCACAGTGAAAACATTTAAATTTGTTGAATTTATTCTTTGCTTTAAATTTTGTTTTATTTTGGAATTTGAAATTTTTATTCGAAATGACGTACGCTTTGTTTTCCTTATTAACTGCCTGTAATACTTTTAAACTAGTATCTTTACTAGCTTGTTTTATTTTAATTTCGTGATCAAGCAGTCTGTTTTTAACAAAAGCCAAAGTCAAATTATTTTCTGCCAAAGTCTCAATGGCTGTAATGACGCCATCATAAGAAGATGGGAGAGTCAAAAGTAAGTGGCTTACTTTGTCAAGTTCTTCTAACTTCGCACCAGCAGCCATCAATTCGGAAATTAAATCGTCAAAAGTGTTAAAATGATTCAATAACAATGTGTCCCCCTTCAATTTCAATGACAATAATTGTTTGCGGACAGACAATTGCGACGCCAGACTTTTTCTTTCATAAATGGCGTCCAAATTATTGAATATCTCTTTAGCACTGCATTCACTGGTGGCAAACCCAAGAAAGGAATCGCTCAAATACTCAACAATTACGCTCTTTGCAATTTTCTCTAATTTCTTCCACTCATCCGTAATTTCGTCACATGTTTCATCAATAACTTTAATCGTATCATTTTCACTTAACAGGGCTCTTATGCGAAATTTCCATATGGAATATTTCTCGCCATCAAATGGTTTTATATTTCGCTTTGTTTTATCCATTTTATGTAGTAAATTTCAATACACATATACAATGATACTTATCTGCAGTGGTCAAGCGCGGCCTGGGCCCATAACCTATAAAAATTCTTAGAAGCAGGTGGCGTCTCAGCAATGCGCAGGCGGCGTCAGATCAGCAGCAATCAAACAATCCTTTATTTAGATAGCAGCAACAGCATAACACCAAAAAGGCAGCAACATCCAACTTCTTTATAACAGCAGCATCCAAATAAAAAGGCACCAAACATATGTATATAATATTTTTATTTTCTCTCTTTTTTGGAGCACACAATCTTGTCACGGCAAAACATAAAACGGAAGTAAGCGAGAATAAGACGGATGCAGAGTTATTTGGTCATACTTCGAGTAATGACCTAACGCCTCATATGAAAAATGCTTTTGCCTTCGAACTTTAATATTAGAGGCATTCATGCATTTATTAGTTCACAACAGTAGGAACCCGAATGAAATAGGCGATAGTTTTCAACATACCTTTACGGCAACAAATTCAACATCCACAGGCTTATCAACAATGATCAGTTCGCCACTGTGGCTGGTCTAAACTGCGATCAGTACACCACCACCTTTGCGATCTGGTCGATCATGTCGATAGATAAAACGAGAAAGCTAAACTAACTTCGTCTGTGCCGAAGTTTTTATACCCTTGCAAGTGCTCGCTAAAATATTTTCAAAAATACTCTTTTTCCCATTTTCCGACCGATCGTTCGTATGGGAGCTATATGATATAGTCATCCGATTTGGACAAAAACTTGTAGAATTATGTAAAAGCACGAGAAACAAACAAATACAAAATTGCAGGATGCTACCATTAAATACAAAAAAGTTTTTCTAACTAAGGCTGTTTTTCAGACCTATCTTTTGTATGGCAGCTATACCATATAGTTGTCCGATTTTATTTAAAAACTGGAAGGATTATAAAAAACATTGAAAACCTACCTTTTTTAAGCTCTGAGATCTAGGTGTTCATACAGACAGACGGACATGGCTATATCGACTCGACTATTGATGCTGATCAAGAATATATATACTTTATGGGGTCAGAAATGCTTCCTTTTGCCTGTTTCATACATTTGCAAGACTTTGGAATAACCTTTTTACTCATCGAGTAACAGGTATAAATACAAAATGCACCAGGCGACACCTAAGGAGATAACGTGCTACTCATCACAAGTACTCTGAGTCCGACGGTCCGAGTCCCAGCCCAAGCGAGCTAGTTCGCCGATCGAAAAAATGTTCATAATATGAGAGCCACTGTTCACGATTTTTAAAAAAGATTTTTCCACTCCCACAGAACACACCCAACCATGCGATTCACTTTAAAACGGCATTGCAGCTTCATTTTAATTACCTTAATAGTTTTAAGATATAACAAATATTCGATATGCCTGAATCTAGATATCCGAAAAATGTTGCAAACCGTTGGCTGTTTGCTACCGAATCACAAAATTTTCCCCAGTGGATAAGTTTGGCACAGGAGTTCGAGACGGAGCTAGCACTTGAAAATTGCAATCAGTGGAAAATACAGCAGAGGAGGCTAATATTCAGTATAGAATCGACAATGCGGCTAAGATGGGAAACGGAAGCGAGAATTAGTGCCATGAGAAACTCCTACTTAAAGTTATGCTGCAATATGGTCGAAAATAGCTAGTTCCAAGATGCTACTGGAACATTCAGGATCTCACACATTTTTAAGGCTCAAGTGGAAATGCTCCAGCTTAATTGTAGACCCCATCATCACCAATCCGGAGACACTTTGTGCACATTGTGCAACATGGGGGAACGTGAGGGCACACTGTACTTTCTCGGCAGATGCCCGATACAGGAGCTGAACATTATCTACCTGGGAAAACCAAGGCTGACCGAGGAGGTTAGTCACACGGTGCCTAATGTTAGGAGCTGGATGGATTTGGCTTCATACATACATAAGTCTCGCTATAAAATATAGGGACCAAATATCGTTCTACTCATAGGAGGAGGAGCCGGCGTATACTGTGCAGAGCCAGAAATAAAGCTCTCATATATACTGCCAAAACACTGCACCATATTCCAGGCGGAAGTCTTCACAATAAGCAAAGCAGCGGAGTTGGCTGACATTCACGATCTAACCATTCAAATAAATATCTACGCGGACAGGAAGAGGCAGCTGCTCATTGGCAAACTAAAGGCACACCGCCTAGCAGCCGCTCATGCGATAATGCTAGGCATAACGACGGAGGACACGTGCAGGAAATGCATGGAACCTGGAGTCGCAGAAACTCTATAACATCTCATTTCAATTTGACGACACACTTTCCCGCCTTGACCTCACCAAAATCCTGAGACTCCGTTTTGGACATACACAACTCACTCATAAGCACATATTTGACAAAGCCTCCACCCCAATCTGCAGCTTTTGCCACACCACCACTATACTATCCATTAAACACATCCTTTCAGAATATACACACTTCTACAATTTACGATCCAAATACTTCCCCAACTCAAACGCCGTTCCCCTATTAAACAATCCCTCTAAAGAAGATATAGAAAACATAATCAAATTCTTAAAAGAATCAAATATTTACCTATCTATATAAACACAAAAAACATGTCAAACCAAAACAATAAATACATTTAATATACAAATTAAATTTGAAATTAACATTAAATTAGTTAGTCATTAGAACTCTATACGTATATATAATATAGCTTAAGGCCCTACCCATAGCGGAAATAGGTCGTATGTAGTTTTTACAATGCATAGGAACCGTTTGTAAATAAATAAATGCTATATCTATATGACGATGGGGAGGAGTAGAAATAGGAGCAGGAGGATGAGGATTTAGGTTTTAATTTTAGTTTTCAGGTATTAAGTTTAAGGCTTTGGGTCTTAGGTTTAAGGTTATAGGTATAAGTTTTAAGTTTTTGGTTTAGGTTTAAGGATTCAGGCTTACGTTTTTGGTTTTAGGTTTAATGCTTAAGGTTTTAGGTTAAGGGTTATCGAGAATCGAGCTATGAGAATCTAGAAGGTGAAAGACGGAGCACATTTTATACTGCATGTTTCACTTCACACCTTTTTTTTATACCCGTTACTCGTAGAGTAAAAAGGGTATACTAAAGTCGTGCAAATGTATGTAACAGGCAGAAGGAAGCATCTCCGATATCATAAAGTATATATATTCTTCATCAGCATCAACAGCCGAGTCGATATAGCCATGTCCGTCTGTCCGTCCGTCCGTCTGTATGAACACCTAGAGCTCAGAAACTAGAAGAGCTAGAACAACATAAATTTAGATGTAAGCTAGTATTGTCTGCAGGCAGATCAAGTTTGTTCAAATTTTGTCCACGCCCCCTCCCGCCCCCGCCACAAAAAAATGTAGTTAAAAAACAAGAAAGAAAGTCGGTCAAGCCCGGCTATAACCTACTCTGTACCAACAAAATTGTCCTCTCAGCAGCGCTTCTACTGCGCTGCAGCAGCGAGCAGTTTTTTCATCATAACTCAACAACCGTTCATCCTTCATCATTCATTTGGCGGATCGATAAGTAAACCTGATTACTAAATATGTCCAGAAGGAACGAACCATCTATCTTTAAAACTGTGGGAGATATGACGTTGTGCGAATGTACATATGTAACAGTGAGACGGAAACATTTCCGATCCCATAAAGTATATATATTCTAGATCAGCATGAACAGCCGAGTCGACATAGCCATGTCCGTCTGCCCGTCGGTCCGTCTGTCCGTCCGTCTGTCCGTCTGTCTGTCTGTTTGTATGAACGCGTCGATCTCAGAGACTATAAGAGATAGAGCCACAAATTTTTGAATCAAGGTAGACTTATGCTGTAAGCAGATAAAGTTTGTTTCAGATTTGGAAAATTCCCCCCAGTCCCCCTTTTATCCCCAAAAAACCTAGACCTCCTCTAGAAATCCTAGACCTAAAAAGCCGTCAGATCCAAAAGTTTCAAGTTGGAGTCTCGTGGTTTAGTATACATCAGGCCCAATATCTATCTATTCTGAAAAGTACAATCAGATCGGACAAAAAACACCGGTGTTATAAGCAAAACAGTTGAGCTGATAAGAGTACCCCCCGAGTTGTTGGTCAGGACTAGAAAAAAGTGTTGCCTACATTTAGGATGACAATTTACCGGTTACATTCATCTTCAAAAATTCAAAAACAAATAAATAAAAACAAATGAACAGGGTATTTTGTATTCGGGAAACTCGACTGCAGCGCCCTTACTTGTTTCTAAATTGCGTGGGCGGGAGGGGGCGTGGCCGAAATTTAAAATAAGCTTGATCTGCCTGCAGCATAAGAAGCATATGGGTATTTCCATGATGACGCAAGTGACTGTCGTACGCATTTAAAGCGGAATAAAAGTAAAAATAAAATATTGTTTTTCGTGCGACTAATTTTAAAATGTAAGTACACAATTTAACTGTATATAGGAGTTAGTTTCAATGAAAAATTTTCTTTATTTATTTTTTAACAAACAAAATAAGATTCGATACGTGACATATTTTTCCAGAATGGTTCACTTAGGCAAATTTTTATAAATTATTGTTCTTAAAAATAGTAATTAATAATATAGAAATTCATTTGTTGAAAAGATAAATTTTAGAAACAAATAGGAAAAAGTATAGGCTTATTTAAATATTTTTTTTAACGAACGGACAGCATCGTGCTGCTTTAATTTGATGTCCATCACAAGAAAAGCTGTGTAGTTTATGGATACCAGGGATATTTAGAACCTCCTTCCATTCTTTTAGTTGTTGAAGTGAAAATCCTTCAATTTCCCCTTAAGAAATGTACTGAATTTGTACACCGCTTATGTTATTTTGTGCACATTCGTAGAACGCAAACGCATCATTCAAAAAGACATTTTTTGATTTTGTTACTTGCCAAACTTTTCGCTTTCTTTGTTTTGGTGCAGCTTTTGCTCATCTATAATAAAAACATACATATTATTAATAAAATGTATTTTTATTTTCACAAATAGTACACTTACGATGTCGCACGTGACCAACTTTAAATGAATCCAAAAACGTTAAATTTTATTTTTTCGCGCCTGCTGCTTTTTTATACCCGTTACTCGTAGAGTAAAAAGGGTATACTAAAGTCGTGCAAATATATGTAACAGACAGAAGGAAGCATCTCCGATATCATAAAGTATATATATTCTTCATCAGCATCAACAGCCGAGTCGATATAGCCATGTCCGTCTGTCCGTCCGTCCGTCCGCTGTCTGTCCGTCCGTCCGTCCGTCCGTCCGTCCAATTGTATGAACACCTAGATCTCAAAGACTAGAAGAGCTAGAGCAACCAAATTTTATACGTAAGCTAGTATTGTCTGAAGGCAGATCAAGTTTGTTTCTAATTTTGGCCAAGCCCCCTCCAGCCCCCGCAATAAAAAATATTGAATAACTCCCACAATTTTCGATATCGATATCGAGCTCAGATTTTGCAGTGTAGTCTATGTGGCCAATATCTACAATCTCAATAATTTTCAAAAGGATCGGATAATAAATGGCCGAGTTAAAAAAATGTTGCATACTTATCCGAGCTGAGCTGAGTAACGGGTATTTCGAAGTCGGGCAGGGCCGACTTTAACTTACGCTCTCGTTTTTTAAATATAAGCGTCAAGCTCTGTTTAGCAAAAAGTTTTCATCCACTTGCTGCAGTTATCAAAGACGAAATGAGAACAAATTGTGTTTTTCGATATCGCTCTTGATATTAGAACATGAACTAAAGCAAATTAAAATTAACAGTTAGTCGTGATTGGATTGATCTTTTTGCACTTTTTTTAGTTAACTGTTGTTGGAAGAGTGATTTTATGTAAAAGCTCATATCGTGAGTCATCTTTATTAAGGAAAGAAATATTTAAGAGAAAATATCATTAAAAACTATATAAATAAGAAATGGCATTAATGCACTTTTGCAGTCGTTTTGCTCAACTTGGGAATGAAATTTTGGTGTGAACTACTCAATTTTATTAAATTTTATTGTTTTTCTGCGATTTTATCACATTACTGTAATTTTTGATTAACTTTTAATTTTTTGGTCTCGAGGACCTTTCTGTGGAAATGCCCATATGTCCCATACATGTGAAACATCTATCTCTCACATTCTCTGAGATCTGTGCGTTTATACGGACAGACAGACGGACAGATGGACATGGCTATATCGACTCGGCTGTTGATGCTGATCAAGAAAATATAAACTTTATGGGGTCGGAGATGCTTTCTTCTGGCTGTTACATACTTTTGCACTAACGTAGAATTCTCTATGTACCTACGGTACAGAGAATAAAAATTGATTGTAAATACGGACTTATAGCATATGGGCTTTATGTCCGGACATCAGGCCCAGAAAAGTTTTGAGTTATATTTCAAAGTGGTGATCAACATTATTCTTATGGGCTTTATATCCGTGGGCTTTATGTCATGTCACCCTCAAAAAAGGTCAACTGATTTAATATAAATCGTATTCAGGAACACCACAATGCACTGACGAAGAACATTTTGTTAAATACAAATATTCTTTATAATGTTCTGCAGAGCTAAGTTAACTCGGTTTAAGTATTTCCCTTTTCAGCTGAATGATTTACCAGTGCACTGAATTCCCCAGCCGGATATCATGAACTTGGCATCATTTTATGACCACCATTAAGGATATATTAAAATCAACAATGTGGAATTTTTATGACCTGCCTGTCCCGCAACAGTCATTCGTTATTAGGCCTTAATAATGAGTGTTTTGGACGTTGGCATTGTTGACATTTAATTTGCACCCTTGACTAGACGAGACACTGGTCAGCGCTTAATTTGTGTGTGCGCCCCCACATGTCGTATGCGTAATTGCGTATGGGCCATGCTGTGCATGGCGATGAAAAGGGGTGAGTGTGAACAATTTGTGTTCTGTTATTTTCTTTTTATTTTACTTTGCACGTCGCACACGCCTCAATAATTTACTAGACTCAAACAGCTGCAACTGTACAAGCCATTAAAAATGAAGCGAGGGTGTAGAAGAAGGACGGAATGATGAGAAACAAAATTTAAAAAGCAATTGTCTTAAAGGTTTTGAAGTCAAGCAAAAAAGAAAAAAGAAATAACAAACAAACAATTCATTTGTTTAACGAAAACTTTTATGTTTGTGTTTTCAATTGAAACTTTTTTGTGAGAGTTGCAAGGAAAAAGCTAAAGTCTTAGATCATTGTTTTTCTGTTTATGTTCCTTAACAAAATATTTTCAATAATGCAGGGGAGAAAATTTGATATAATAAACTGCACGCTTGATTGGAATGCCAATTCGAATCTTAAAACAAAAAAAGAAAGTCGGTCAGGCCCGACTCTAACATACTCTGTACTAACGAAAATATACGTTCAGCATACATTTTGATGCTGCAGTTGCAGCTGAGCGCTGCCGTAGCGAACAGTCTTTTGATCATAACTCGACGACTGTTCTTTCGATCGTCCTCATTGCTTTGGCGGATCGGTAAATAATGTTGTTCAGTTAATATGTCCAAAAGGTACGAACCAGCTATCTTTAAAAGAGTGGGAGATATGTCGTTTTTTTCCAAATTGCAGGTGTGAGAGGGGGCGTAGCTAAAATTGAAAATAAACTTGATCTGCCTGCAAGAATAGGAAGTTTTTCTCCTTTACACGTCAATCCTCTATCTCTTACCATCTCTGAGATCTGTGCGTCCATACGGTCGGACAGACGGACAAGGCTATATCGACTCGGCTGTTGATGCTGATCAAAAAGATATACCCTTGATGGGGTCGAAGATGATTCCTTATAGCTGTGTAAAGAGTATAAAAAGAAGCAAATCTATGCACTACTGGCGAATAACCTAGACCAATCAATACATGATTGAAACATTTAACAATCAAAAATAAGTCTCGATGTAGTCCTAAACATAGTCCGCATTGAACTTAGCTCAAACTACTTGTGATCATTCTGCAATCTAGCGAAGAACTTAAATTACCTCAATATAATATCTCTTTAAATCATTCCAGAAACTCTTTAGTTCTTAACAAGTCTAAAATTAGGTAATGCTATTCACTAGAAACTTGGTTGCGTATCAAACAGGGATGCAAACCGGTTCTGAACCGAACCGGTTTTGAACCGAACCGAACCGCATATTCCAGCTGGTGAACCGAACCACAAACCGAACCGGCTTCCTTTAAGAATTGCTGAACCGAACCCGAAACCACAAATAAAAACGGTTCGGTTCGGTTCAGCTCTCTGACGAGTTTTCAGACGGGAGTCGCTTTCCTCTAGCCAATGATACTTATTATTTTGGGAATTTGAATCGTTTCCCCAAGACAATTTTTCTACATATCATTTGACTCTATACATTCTTACCTATGCCGGAACTTTTAAGGATGACCTAACGAAAATTTAAGAACGAGTTATTCTGCAAGTCTTCTGTAATTGCCCTCCGATCTCTTAATATATGTACCATCAATGTACATTCTTTCCTCTAGTGGACAATATTTGGAATTTTCTGTAATGCATTCACCTTAATTCAATGCTAACCAGGAAAGTTTTTATACTTTTCTATTCTAATCTTTTCTGGCCGACATTCTCTGTTTTCAAAGATCATTCCTCTAGGATCTTATAGACGAATCCTTTGAATCTGGCACAATAAATTTGCGACATTCTTCTAAGGGTTTTAAAGATATTCAAATGGATTATAGGAATTCAATTTCAAAGTGTGCAAAAGTCACATGACAATAGAAATCATAATGTACCTTTGTGAACCACTTAACCGAACCGGAAGCGCGGTTCAGTCAGTTCCAAAAACCGTGTAATTAACCGAACCGGCGGTTCAGAAACTGTCTGAACCACTGAACCGAACCAGTAATTATATTAGATTGGTTTGCATCCCTGTGATCAAATGTATTTCAACATCGCATTTAAGGTAGTAGACCGGTGTGATGGGTCAACAAAAATTTCGGAAGAACCACATTTTAAAAATATGCTCTTAAATTTTCAGACCGAAATTTAGAATATTTCCAAAGTTACAGGCAAAACAAGAGAGCGCGCCGTTGCGCCAGCGGCAGCTGCTCTGACCGTTCCCTCTTTTATTGTCCTTCCAAACTTTATTATTTAAAGATACCAAGGTATATCTACTGCTAATGACGATTTTGAGGAAACAGATGGATTGCTGTATAAACCGGGCATAGCCGATTGAATAATGTTAGTATTATTTGTTGCCAAAACTTTAAACGCGTTTTTCTCGAAACCATGCTTTCGAAATTTCGGGGAAGCACTGACTCAAAACTATTCAACCGATATGGCTCAAAATTTAACCAGTTATTCTACATACACATATCTAAATACCTAACCTTTAAATCATTTACTTTTTTAATAATAAATTAATTTTTTTTACATTTTATCAACAAAAAACGTTACATTTTGAGAACTTTTTTTTCACAAGTCAGCTATTTATTTTTTATTATGTATTTTATTGGTAAGTTCATTAAAATAAGGTCTACACAATAATAATCTTTTTGATTTTTTCATTTCGGATGACTACGGAAGGCTGTGTGCTTCCCCGAAACAGCTCATCATTCTTTAGAGGACTCCACTTTGAGATTACATATTGTAAATAAATAAATGGAAAATTAAATAAAAAAAAATATTTTTGTATCATTTAACGTACTAAAACAAATATGTAAAAGTTACTAAACGATCATATATTATTTACAAGTTAAAAAAAAGGTCACGAAAAAAGTTCGAAATTTCGGCCTTCACACCGGCCTACTACCTTAAGTTTTTGTTTCGTGTACTAGATGCTAATGCCAGCGACAAAGAGTTTTCTAAGTGCTGTTCACAGGGAGTTGGAAGTCCAGAAAATTTAAAAGAATGGAGAAATTCAGAGACAGGAAAAAGTCAAAGGCATTAGAGATCAGGGGCAACTCAAGTTCAGACGGAAAAAAAATCGCGAAGAAAAAGCAGCCAAATTTGTAATTTAAAATTTATGTGTAAGTCGGCGGCGAAAAAAAATTTAAAATTAACGATGGAAATAGAGACGGTTTTAGTGTGAATTTTTGTGCAGCTGGTGAAAATTTGGACGAGGCTAAGGAGGCAGACACAAGAGCGACCGGTCATTGGAGGGAGAACTGGCCACCACCTCCAGGTGGCCGCATTATTTTATACCCTCATTCTTTTCATATGTAAAAAAAATCAAGTAAGAGCGCTGCAGTTGAGTGCCCCGAATACAAAATACCCTGTTCAATTGTTTTCATTTATTCGTTTATGAATTATTAAACTTGAATGTAACCTGTTTTTGGAACACCTATTAAAGGGTCATCCTGAAAGTTGGCCACACTATTTTGTAATTTTAGCGATTTTAGGCCTAACTAATGTCAAGCTCAATTGTTTCGCTTATAACTCCGGTGTTTTTTGTCCGATCTGATTGTACTTTTCAGAATAGATAGATATTGGACCTTTTTGATGTATACTCAACCACGAGGCTCTAACTTAAAAAATTGTGGATTTGACGGTTTTTTGGGTCTAGGATTTTATGGTGACAAAAGGGGGACGGGGGGAATTTTACCAATCTTAAAAAAACTTGATCTGCGTAAGGTATACATCTACCTTAATGCAAAAATTTGTGGCTCTATCTCTTATAGTCTCTGAGATCGATGCGTTCATACAGACAGACAGACGGACAGACGGACGGACGGACATGGCTATATCGACTCGGCTGTTCATGCTGATCAAGAATATATATACTTTATGGGGTCGGAAATGTTTCCTTCTCCCTGTTACATACATTTGCACAACTTCATGATCCCCCTTTTCCCATTTTCAATGGGAACAGGGTATAAAAACTTATGTGAATAATTGAATATGAACACATTCGGTAAAAATTTTTTATACCCGTTTCTCGTAGAGTAAAAAGGGTATACTAAGGTCGTGCAAATGTATGTAACAGGCAGAAGGAAGCATCTCCGATATCATAAAGTATATATATTCTTCATCAGCATCAACAGCCGAGTCAATATAGCCATGTCCGTCTGATCGTCCGTCCGTCCGTCCGTCCGTCCGTCCGTCTGTATGAACACCGAGATCTCAGAGACTAGAAGAGCTAGAGCAACCAAATTTTAGACGTAAGCTAGTATTGTCTGTAGGCAGATCAAGTTTGTTTCTAATTTTGGCCAAGCCCCCTCCCGCCACCGCAATAAAAACGAGAAGAGCGTAAGTTAAAGTCGGCCCTGCCCGACTTCGAAATACCCGTTACTCAGCTCAGCTCGGATAAGTATGCAACATTTTTTTAACTCAGCCATTTATTATCCGATCCTTTTGAAAATTTGTGAGATTGTAGATATTGGGCACATAGACTGCACTGCAAAATCTGAGCTCGATATCTTAAAAATTGTGGGAGTTATTCAATATTTTTTATTGCGGGGGTGGGAGGGGGAGTGGCCAAAATTTGAAACAAACTTGATCTGCCTACAGACAATACTAGCTTACGTATAAAATTTGGTTGCTCTAGCTCTTCTAGTCTCTGAGATCAAGGTGTTCATACAGACGGACGGACGGACGGACGGACGGACGGACGGACAGACGGACATGGCTATATCGACTCGGCTGTTGATGCTGATCAAGAATATATATACTTTATGATATCGGAGATGCTTTCTTCTGCCTGTTACATACATTTGCACGACTTTAGTATACCCTTTTTACTCTACGAGTAACGGGTATAAATATATCGAGCTAAGATTTTGCAGTGTAGTCTATGTGGATAATATCTACAATCTCACAAATTTTCAAAAGGATCGGATAATAAATGGCCGAGTTAAAAAATGTTGCATACTTATCCGAGCCGCATGAGGTTATTAAACACTAATTGAATTGAGTAACGGGTATTACGAAGTCGGGCAGGGCCGACTTTAACTTACGCTCTCGTTTTAACTTTAAAGGCGCACGAATGTCGTGTTCGATACTGTGGAAATGCTTATAAATAAATTTGATTGTGTTCAGGCGAAGTGACTTAAATTATTTGGATTGGGGTGAAATTTTTTTGTTAAAGCTAACACACAAATGCATAAAAAATATGTAGAGAATGATAACCTAGTATTAGTTTGTCGAACACAAAAACCTAAATTTAACTGAGATTAAGTACCTTAACGCCCTTTTTTTAAACTAGTTTTTAAACATGCCCCAAACGTAAAAGCCGGTGCACTAACCACAATAATTTTGAGCACGTCCTTTTATATTTACCCCTTTCAGAAAGCCGTTCCTGTGAAAACCACGGGAACAACGGGACCAACTTGTATTTGGGCCTTACTTCGACAAAAACCGCAACAACAACAACAAAAACAAAATAATGTTATTTAATTTCACCTGATATCTATTCAATGTAAAAAAACCATTTGTCTTTATCAATTGTACTTTTTGTTTAATTCAATTGCGAGGCAATTAAAAATGGATCCCAAAGGTAAAAACTACTTTAATTCAGTTCTCAGCAATTTGGGCGTAATGTCCAAAAAAATGTTCGGCATTATGTCCGTTTTGATTTCGGACATAGCGCCCAAACGAATTTGCGTTGCAAACTTCTGGGCAAAATTATAATACCCTTTGCAAGGGTATAACAAGTAAGAATGCCGGTCAAACCCGACTGTAACATACTCCCTGCCTCCCAAAGTTTGTAAGTGCTGCCCATCGCCGCTTCAGCCGGTGCTGCATATTTGTTTGTTTTCCCTATAACCCGACAATCGATTATCCGATCTTCACAAATCCTTTGACGGATCGATAAATAATATAACTAAGTATGTCCAAAAGTTTTCCTTCTATCTTGAAAACTGTGGGAGATATGATGTTTTAATTGCGTGGGCGAGAATTGGCGTGGCATAAGATGAAAATATATTTGATCTGTCTGCAGGTATAAGAAGATTTTGTCCCATTACAAGCGCTGAGATCTGTGCGTTCAGTTGTGTCGATGTGTACAAATACGCGAATAGCTTCTTCCGCTGGTAACTAAATTCATAGAAACCACATCTGTTCTACGGAGAATTAACTGGGCTATGATAATACAACTTAAAAGAAAATCGAAAAGAATAATTTAGTAAAAACTGTGCGGGCCAAAGTAGGTTTTGTAAAAAAAACTTAGAAGATGGCAGATCTGTAACCAGCATTACTCATCCAGCGACTGTAATATTTAAGATTCCTCTCGTCGCTATCGGAATTGACAAGGCTATTCACAATCAGACGGTTATTGGGTCATAACTTCAGATTTTGGGGGTGTTTTTCTTTTTTTCTTATAGAAATTCTAAGAAAAATAAACGAGCACAGTTTAAGCAGCAATGCCATGAATAGATCTTAAGACAATTATAATCATCATTAAAAAAAAGGGCGCATGGTCATCAGTGCGGTAACCTTGAATTTGTATGTCCACTTCAGCTGTTAAGCTTTCGAGAGAAAGTGTGCTCTACACTCTAAATAATTAGGGCCTTTCCGACTGCATGTGTATTTCGGCAAATAAATTTAATATTTGAGTGGCTTGGCAACGATACAGTGGACCAATTAACTAAGTGAAGTGAAGTGGAGCATTTGGCCAAGTGGATGTATGATCTCGATCTTCTTTGGTGGTTGGCTTTCTTGTTGCTCAAACCGAAGAGTTCGAGAGTCTGGGAAGTTCCGACACACTTCCCGACACGTGCTGAAGCTATCGCTAGAGCCGAGTAGGAATTAAATTTTAAATTTATTTAATTAAATTAATTTATTCCAAGCAGTGGAAAATGTACCAAAACAATTCCGAGTAATAGGAAGTGTTAAACGCCACAAAGACCAAACAACCCGGGGTCGCCCAACATTTAAATGAATACGCATACGGTGTCAAACGGACTAAAGTATATTTCTTAAAATCCTTTTCTTAAATAGTAACATAAACTCTTATCTCCTACAGAGATATATTCCACAAAAGCATCTGCTGTCAGCGGAGGACATTTTATATTTGTAAAGATGCATCATATTACATTTAGGTAGATGGGTAGTTTTTTAGTTTTGTGTGCTTTTTTTTTTTGAGTACATATTTTCGTTTGGTATTTCTTGTATTTAACGTTTTAAACAGGAAGAAAAGTTAGGTTGTTTTTAATGGAAACGTCGTATAATTTGGAATGTTTTTAGCCATTGTGCTGTCACACAATTCTAACAAGCTTAGCATAAAGCATCCACACGATATTAGTATCCCATAATCGGATGAACTCAAAAACCATGACCACTCGATCATTAAATGTTACTGTTACGCACCGGTACACAGTGGTTCCTCCCATAGGCCAAAAATAAAAAAGTCAAAGCTAAAATTTTGACTTTAAATGTATCAACACCTCTTCATAATTGGTCTAGCTATTAAACGGTATACTTGTTTTTGTTTTGTTCTTACTCTCCTCTTCAAGAATAGCATCAAAAGAGACAGCATGATATTATTTTGACATTTGCAGCGTGAGCAACTTGCAAGTACAGCTCTCAATAAAAAAATTAAAAAAGCATTTAAATCAAAGTTATTGTGCGATGGAAGGGTTTAATATTATAAATAAAGGTATTAACTATATTTATACAACAAAAAGAATATGTACTTCCTGCTGTTTATTGTGTAAATCGGTATTGTGTTAAGTACTTTATTGTGGACGTTCTGTGTTTGTCTTTGCTGTGTTTCGTAAGAGTTTTAGTTATGACCGTCACCTCACAACTCAATAAATCTTTTTGTATATGATTTATTAACATTTTAAGCTTATGATTAGCTTGCTATACACAAAAAGGTAACCTAACCTCAACTTTAAAAAAGCACATGTATTTTGCGAGTACCGGCTGACGCCGCCGAAAAAATGCAAGAAGCTTGCTTGACAAAGACGATAGAACGATAGAGCGAGAGAAAAGCATCTCAAATACAAGCAAGCCGTTTAACATATGTGTGCGTGTGACCAATTTGTATGTTTGTAATTAGTGTAAAGAAGAAAAAGAAAGGCAGTGTAGTGTCCGAAAACTACAAGTGTTATTTGTTGTTGTTGTTATATTAATGTTACATTTTTGCCGTTTGTCGTTTAAAACAAAATGATTTTTCCAACAAAAACCCGATTTGAAACTGATTATTCCTATGGCAGCTATATGATATAGTATCCCGATTTTCACTAAGCTCTCCCAGGTTATATAAAGTTGTTTTTAATGAAGAATTATAAGGTTGCGTTGCAATATACTGGAAAACAAAAAAGTTTTCCCTTCAAACACTTGATTTCAGACCGATCGTTCATATGACAGCTTATGATATGGTGGTCCGATCCGGCTGATTTTTATACATCATCGTACTATAAATTTATAAAAATTTTGTGTCAAGTTTTAAGCCTCTAGCTTAACTTGAATTATTTTTGGCCGCCCTCCCCATACAACAGGAACCAGTGTGCGGTATACCGAAATAATCATTCAGAAACCAATACTAAACCGTTTTTGCGCGCATCCGGAAAAAAATTCTGCTTGAATAACTTCTACAATTTTGTAAAATTCAAAAATGTCATATTTTAAAAACCAAAATCTGAGATCTCCGAATTTCCATAAGGGTAATACAAAGAGGTAGCACAATTTCCGGCGCTCCCATATGAAACACAACTAATGTTAATGTTCTGTTTATTAATATAAGGCAAGGACATTAAACACTTCCTCCCCTGAGTAACGGGTTCATCGAAATCAGGCAGAGCCCACTTTAGTTTACGTTTTACTTGGGCGATCGTGGCGATCACGCGTTGCGAGATGCTCATATTGATACCGTTACTATGGAGAACATACCATGCAGAATCAAAATAAATCATACCAGTATGTAGGTAAGAATTCAACTTGCTGCCTCTGTGCCATATTTGTACCTATAGAAGGGAAAAAGCATGGACCTAATACTCTCAAAGTGAATTTCAATGATTCCATTGCTCAACTGACCAGCATTCAATGCTAATAGAATATTACGGAAAAATTTGCTTTGAATCGGCACAAGGTAATATTTCGATTTTAATTTACAATATGATTTGTTCAAGTTTCAGTTGTGCTTAAATTTCCCTCTAACCCGAAACCCAGTATTTAAGAGAACGAAATTTGCAAAGAGAAAAATGGGGAGACAGTTTGGTCGCTCAAGCGCTTGATGTACAGTGAACTCTTAACATAATGTTACATTGGACTTGGTCTTAAAATTAGCTTTTACGGGACGTGAGAAATATTTTATAATGAAATAAAATCTTGATCAAATTTCATTCACTGGCAAATACAAAAGATGAAATCCCACTCGCATAACAATAACAAATACTTTTCCTTCCAATTAGCAGACAATCGACCAATTCATGTCTAGAAGCATTAGCATTTATTCCATTTGTTCTATTGTTGTTGCCGTAGTTATCCATACTCGAGAGGAAGTCGCGCTCTAATCATAACAATAAACACAATTTGTACATATATTTATTTCAATGTTTGTGTATGTGTGGGTGCTTGTGCATGCGTATGTGTACCCGTATCCTGTCTGCGAGTTAACGTAATTTTAGCTATGGGTCAATCAAAGATGCGAATCCCCAAATGAAATTCAATTGATATGCTTGTCAAATTGGCAGACGGTTATAATTTGACATGTGCACAAAGAAAAGGTCAGGTCAAAGTTGTTTGCCTCTGGTTTTGTATCGTTTGCAGTTTTTCTTTCCGCTGAGCTTATCTCTAGCCGAGGACCATCACAATAATGGACTCTTAACACAGTTCGGGGTAAGTGCAAATGGCGCCTCTCAAGTGTTTGGATACATAGTGGTACATTGAATACCGTTTATTGAAATAAAACCAAATACAGTTGCCACCCTTTAGGGCATGTGCAGCGCGACAAAAACGAAGGTGCAGATTTTATTATAAAACCTTTTACATATTTCAGGCAGACCCCGATTAACGTAGATTAAAAATCTATATACACTCAGGGAAAATACACTGACATATTAATATTTACACAATTTGTCTTGAAAATTTTCACCATCGACTTAGCGTTAAATATGGAATTCGTACATATAAAGAGTGCACACTTCAAATTGAATATTGGCCATGGTTAAATTTAACATGGAAATAGTTAAAAACTTTTATTTTATTTTAAAATTTTACTAGCCAACCGCCAACCCCTATACTCACAGTTTTCTTTGTAATGGAATCCAGGAGTAGACCTTCTTTTAGATTTGGTTCTTAAAAACTGCGAGTCTGTGGGGACTCGAACTCGGGACCTCTGGACTTGAGAAAACTCGAATGGAATGCCGTCTCAACCAGTTGTGGCATCGCGTATGCTGGCTGATGGACGGCTAAAATACTACTTATATTGAATAGCCTACAGTTTTTCATAAATATCGTTCTGGCATTGGGCAAAAACATAACTGCTTGTAATTCTCAAGTTGGAATTCCCTGCATAAGGAATATAAAAGGGGTAACTGAAATTCGACGATTTAATAGGTTTTTTGTCAAATCAAAGTGATTTTTAGTTAATTTGAGTACACATGGGGCTTAGTAAAATCTCAAATATGTTTGTGTTAGTTTTTACCAGGGATCGCAAATAAGAGTTATGAGTTTACAAATATCAAGCCCTTAAAAAAATAATTAAAATGAATGTAAATATCTTAGATATACTACTTATTCAGTATGCAGGATTCTGTAAACAGGATAAACCTTTATTTTTAATTTTTATTATATTAATTAATTTTCAGTCTTGTTTTTGATTTTAAAAGAAAAAATTGAGGTGTAAGAATTCAATTTATTTTAAAAATCATAATTTAACGCTTAATTTCCATTTTTATAATACAAATTAAAAATAAAAATTATTTTACAATTTTTATTAAAAAATCGGAAAACAAAGATTATTATTCAGTTTTTATTTGAAAAATTGAAAATAAAAATTTAATGTTTATAACTTAAGAACCGTGCAGTGTACAACCAAAATATATTCATAATGTGTGAACCAATACCTCTCATATGATACTTCGCATGTCCTGATAGGATCAACATATTTTCTGAAGATTCTGAAGGTATAACTTCAGATGATTAAAAAAAATTAACAAATCGGTGTCAAGAAACCTTCGAAAAAACTTCGAGAAGTGACAAATTTATATAAGGAACTCGTGGAGACACCACTCCCTCCCCCATCCTTCTTAAGCATTAAACTAAAAAGTCAAATTGATAAAATTCATCATAATTGCTAAATAATTTTTATTTTTTATAATAAAAATTGAATTTCAGCGTTATATTATGATTTTTAAATAAAAATTGATATTTAATTCTTATATCGTAATTAATTTATTTAAAATTAAAAATAACAATTATTTTTCAAGTAATTAATTTATTTAAAATTAAAAATAACAATTATTTTTCAAGTTATTGATATAAATCAAAAATAATTGTTATTCTTTAATTTTTATCAAAAAAAAACCAGAAAGAAAGTCGGTCAAGCCCAACTATAACATACTCTGTACCAAGAAAATTATACGCTCAGCATAAATTTTGATGCTGCAGTAGCAGCGAACAGTCTTTTGATCATAACTCGTGGGAGATATGACGTTTTTTCTAAATTGCGGGGGCGGGAGGGGCGTGGCCAAAATTGAAAATAAACTTGATCTGCCTGCAGACATAAGAAGCATATGTCCCATATATGTCAAACCTCTATCTCTTACCATCTCTGAGATCTGTGCGTTCATACGGACAGACAGACGGACGGACGGACGGACGGACGGACGGACGGACAGATGGACAGACGGACATGACTCGGCTGTTGATGCTGATCAAGAATATATATACTTTATAGGGTCGGAGATGATTCCTTCTCGATGTTACATACTTTTGCACAAACTTATAATACTCTGTGTACCTACGGTACAGAGTATAATTATAACCGTTACTGTCTGAGTCTGAGTGTACTTTACAGGGAGAGGTGCTTCCTTTTGGCTGTTACATACTCTTACTTAAACTCAGTAAGTCTGTGTACCATGGGACAGCAAAGTTTTTGAATAAATTACATCGATTTTTATATCCTTCACTAACTTTAACACTGTCATATCTGAAAACAATCGACTTTAAAGTTAAAGTTCTCCGCGGATTATACCTAACGAAAATACTTCTTTTAGATTTGAGTCAATCGAAAAACTATATGAGATGACAAAATAAAAATTTGCTCTCAAAATAGAACACAACATGAGGAATTGGATTTGAAATGCTATAGAGACCCAACACCAGTTTGGTTCTGTAGATCATCCAGTTAAATAAAGATATTGATGACCAACCCTAGGCGGAGAAGGGACTAGATACGTCGTGCAAAAAGTTTAAATTAAGGAACAGCTTCATCTACTCCGATTTGTGCTTCTTTTGGTTCACGATAGTCTTATTTGAGTTCATTCATTTAAATATGCTTGCTGAGATTCATTAAGATCAGTCAACTTTTAGCTTAAGCTCCCATTTGAAGTCAAAGCGAGAAAGATAATCGGTCAAGCCCGACTATTTAATACTCTGTACCAACGAAAGTGTATGTTCAGCCTGAATTTGATGCTGTAGGTATAGGAAGCATTTGTCCATTTCTGAGATCTGTTACTTCATACGGATGGACGGGCAGACGGATATGGCTATATCAGAGTTCGAAAATATCTTACTCAACAGTTGAAGTGTTACAAAAACAACTGTTATTTTGGAACACTATGAAATATCTCACACAATAGAGAGAATGCCTTGCTTTTTGAGTTGACGTGTCTCGCTCAGTGGGAAATACATATTTTCGTTTTATTTGTGTTTCTGTTTTACAAAGACACATATAAGTGAGGAAAAAAAAATAAGTGTCACAAGATCGACACATCTAGCACAAGAAACAAATGTTATTGAAAATGAAGCAACACTTAACAATGATCCTGGCGTGAAATCACTATTTAGTGAATACTTGGATAAAATGCAGCGTGTACCTCAATCTCGTCTAGAAGAAGCAAAATCCGATGAATTAGTTAAAATTTACACCGACATAGAAAACTTCAATGTCATTTATGGTCGTCTGCCATTATACACAAATATTTTGGAATTTTACGATCAGTTCAAATTTAAAGCACCACATCTTTATTAACTCGGATGTACGGTTTTGTCCACACCGGCTACTCAGGTGTCTGTGGAAAGGGCATTTTCAACATTTTATATACAGCGATAAGCGCCAAAAATTAAGTACAGAAATTTATATTCTTTAATAATTGTAAAACTGAACTAATAATAAAGCAACTTTAATAATTTTTTGTTTCTGTTTTTCAAAGACACTTATTTTCAAAAAAAACAAAAACAAGTGTCTTTTCCTCATAACTTGACCAACGTTCATCCGATCTTCCCCAACTCTTTGACGGAATAATAAATAATGCTGATTACTATATATCTCTAGAGTGTTCGAACCATCTATCTGCAAAACTGTGGGAGATATGAGGTTGCTTCTAGCTCTTTCTACCTCAGAGATTTGATTGTTCGTACCGACAGTGAGACAGACGGACACGAGGACATGGCTATATCGACTCGGCTGTCGATGCTGATCAAGAATATATATACTTTATGGGGTGGAAAATGCGTTTGAACAAGATTAATATACTTGGTTTGCCTTTGGTACAGTGAATATGTGAAAACTGGTAAATGAAAAAATTGTATAAATCATTGTACAATCATATCCACTAAGTAAATGGTCATAGCATAACTAAAAGAATAATTCCACTTATTGACATCCACTTTTGTTTTTCTGTTATACTTTAACTGTTAACAAAAAACACTTTGAACTTATGTGTTTTTTCAAAGTGTTTAAGGACAGATAATTTGTTCTCTCCAAAATTAACAGTCAACAGAAGACACAAAGTTAAATCAACTCAGCTCGTCTTGCTGATCAAGAATATAAATACTTTATGTTGTCGGAAATGCATTCTTGTAAACGTTACAAGCATCTGGACATTTTTAATAATCCCTCTGCAAGGGTATAGCAAGTAAGAAAGGCGTTCAAGTCCGACTATAATGTACTTTCTACCTCCAAAATGTTCGGTTTTTCCCTTAAAACTTTACTATTGTTCAACCGGAATTTACCGTTTCATTGACGGATCGATTAATAATGCTGATTACTAATTATGGTCAGAAGTTACAAAGTTTCTATCTATGAAACTGTGGGAGACTTGACGATTTTTCCTAATTAGGGGGACTTGGCAAAAATAAAAAGTTAACTTTATCTACCCGCAAAAATAAGAAGTTTTTGTCTGTTTGTACAAACGGACAGACAGACGGACGACTGATATGGCTATATGAACTCGTCCGTTTGTTGCTCATCAAGAATATATGAACTTTATGGGGCCAGAGATGCTTTCTTCTGCATGTTAAATACTTTTGCGTAAACTTAAAGTACTCCGTGATTTTTTGGCACAGAGTCTAAAAAATGCTACCACGCCTTACTGACCACTGTTTAAGCAACTTAATGCACCTGCACACCAATCTTGGTATTTGGAATTTGTGCCGTTCAGTTGATTGTTCAGTACCAGTGTGCAGAGGCTTTCTTCATTAACTTAAGAGGATCAAAGAGGTGATGTCTGATCAAGTGATTAACTTTGTACAGCTCTTAAGCTTACAAATATCTGTACACTTTTGAGGGCATATTTCGGTTGCTATTGAACTTGTCCACGGCGTAGCAATTGTAAAATTTCCTTTTAGGTTAGTACTTACATTCTGCATTCCTCATTTGGCAATAAGCTATTTCCTGTCACTTATATCCATTTTTTGCTATTAAAATGCTTGCTTTGGCCTCCTTCCAATTTTTTTGGTGTCATTAGGTCCATGATCCAAGGACATGTAATAGGTAAACAAAAACTTGTCGACAAATCGCTTCTCACAGTTTTTCAGCTCAAGTTTTTTGGCATGCAGCAGATAGAACAAAAATTTCAAGGGATGCCAATAGCTTTTAGTTGAATTGAGTTGTTTTCAAGGTGATGTGACAGATTGCCAATTGAAAAATCAAACAAGACGGCTTTTATGTGCAGAAATGTAAACGGTGAGCGAAGCCTCCAGTTAATTGGTCAACAACCATAGAACTGCGCTCAGGTGGACCTGGCACGTGATGGGCCGGAAATGTTTCGCATAGTTAATTGCTTTAATGTTCAAACCCTAAATTGTTTGTCCATGTCTTGGCCTGCTTTGACCATCATCAATATTCATGCGAAATTATTGAGTTGTTGTTTCGTTGCAGGCAATTCCTCCTCCGCCGGCGCCTCTCGGCTAGCTTTCACTATATTCTCCATTTATTCAATGCCTGTCCATGCCGCGTATGCGTAACATTTAATTAAATTGTTCATTGACATTCAACAGCATCGACGAACTCGCTGCTGTTGCCGGGAAACAGTTTACATTGTCAACTTTTAATTGAATTATGCAATTTTACGGGAGTACACAAAAGTTGCAAAAAGTGGTGCATATGCAGGCGGGCAACTAAGCGAACAATTTTTTGATTGAAATGTAAAGAGAAGGGCGAGATGCTTTGAAAGAAGAATTCACAGAATTTGTTATGTTGTGAAAATCTATAACAATAGAATATTTTTTAGTTTAGTCCTGACAGCAGGACATTGGATGGTTTTCAATCAAAGTTCGGCTGTAAAAACCAATTTAATGGAATTGGTGAGAATTGTTTACCACCCTGCAGTTCTACGCCCCAACAGTATGTTAGTGCTTAATTTCGACCTGAGCAGTATAAATTGCCAAGTTCAAGAGGAGGAAATCCCGCTGCCCTGCCTGTAAGAAATCCATTGCAGCCCTTCCATTTCAGGGCTGTATTTAGTACTGATTCAGACCCGAGTAATATTGAAGGGCAAATTCTGGAATTGAGAAGCACACAAAGCTCCGTCAAAATATAAAAGTACCTCTCCGAGCCATTTGATACCAAAAGGGGTTTAGGCAGGGTGACACCCTATCGTGTGACTTCTTTAATCCTCTGATGGAGTATATACTACGCCAGGGCCCAAATGCCAAAAGATCGGACCATCCTTTTCAAAGATATAATGCTACTTGCGTATGCCGACAATATTGATGTTATCGGCGAGGACGAATGATTGGCAAAGCAAGGCGTTTTCAAAGATAGGGAAGCAGTCTAAGCTCGTGGGCTTAGCGGTAAATGAGAATAAGACGAAGTACCTATTATCTGCGCGCAGTGAGTCTACGCGGTTGGACAATCTGTTGCAATGGAAGACTAGAACTTCAAGGTAGTTCTCGGAACGACGATAACCAGCGACAAGAACAACAGTCTGGAAATTCGAAGAAGAATCTGATGCTACTACGGGCTCAGTAGGTAGTTCAATAGCAGAGACCTCTCTCGTAAAACGAAAACTTCGCTGAACAAGTCGCTTATCATCCCAGTCCTGCAATGCAGCGCAGAAGCATGGACATTAACAGCAGCGGATGCTTCGGCAATTGGCGTGTTTGTGATAAAAGTTATCTGGAGGATTGATGGACCTCCAAAAGTTGGCGACGAATTTCGCATCCGAAAGAATCGTGAGCTGTACGAGCTCTATGGGGACACTGATGTTATCGAGCGCATAAAGCATCAACGGCTGCGTTGGATAGGACATATTACTCGTATGGATGCCCAAGCTCCAGCAAAATAGCTGCAGCAAAAGAGGATAGTGGGGGAAGCGGATAGAAGAGGCCTTGAACGTAAATCGGTTGTGAAGACTCGTTTTTCTCGACTGTGGCATTCTGTACTTATATGAGAGTTTCAAAAAAATGTACGGAACTTAAAAAAAGTTAGATTCGGCCCTGCCGGAGTTTGTATACCATTGCAGCACGATTTTCTAAGACTACTTTTGGGACCTTTTTTTTCAATGGGACCACATAGATGTCCGATTTCGACCAAATTTGTGGAATCATGCAAAAGCCTATCAAACGAAGATGCAAGAACATTGCAGTCGATTCCATTAAAAACCAATTATTTGCTCTCAATAGAACTTATTTTTGACCGATTATTGCTTTGGCACCTAAAGTCATTCAATTTTGACAAAACTTTGAAGAATTGTGTAAAAGCCTTGAAAATAAATATATGCCAATTTTCAAGAGGCTACTAAGACTTTTTTTCTAACCTTACTTTTCTATGGCAGCTATACTATATAGATGACTTTTTTCGACCAAACTTTGCAGAATCGTGGTGAAACATTGAAAACTAGTAAATATCAAGTACAAAAGTGTTTCTATTCATGTGAAGCTCGCCATAAACCTAATATCGAAAATTCGATTTGATTGGACAATTGATTAAGATACCTCCAGACGAGGGCAAACCTAAATATCTTAAAAACCGCACTGTAGATTTTTATTAAAAACTAAAGCACTTGAACCATGGTAAGGCATTAACGGATTTCAGATTGTCTCATGTGTGAACCTCTGCAAATGGTGAAGACATTTAAGTCAGACCAGGAAAAATGAGGAGGACAGAGAAATTAGAAGCAGACAATAGCCGACTTACTTAGATTGATCACCGACTTACGCAATCGGCCCCTGCACTAACTTAAGCATCTGGAAGTAGAAAAATCTCGTTTCACGAATATTTTTTATTTATATGTATAAAAACGAGAGCGTAAATTAAAGTCGGGGTAATTGTTTAGTACACTGGTAAAACAATTCGCCCTGAAAACTAGAAATTCTCCTATGAAATCCGTCTTAAGGCGATTTACCCTAAAATTAAGAAAACTTTTTCTCATTTATGGAAAATTTTTCTGAAACTTTGAAAGTTTTTTATAAATGAGAAAATATTTTTCTTAATTTGAATCGCCTTAGGAAGGATTTCATAGGAGAATTTCTAGTTTTCATGGCGAATGTTTTATGAGTGTAGAGCTACCCCTCACCAAAAATTCAGAAAAAACGAGAGCGTAAGTTAAAGTCGGCCCTGCCCGACTTCGAAATACCCGTTACTCAGCTCAGCTCGGATAAGTATGAAACATTTTTAACTCGGCCATTTATTATCCGATCCTTTTGAGATTGTAGATATTGGCCACATAGACTACACTGCAAAATCTGAGCTCGATATCTTATAAATTGTGGAAGTTATTCAATATTTTTTATTGCGGGGGCGGGAGGGGGCGTGGCCAAAATTTGAAACAAACTTGATCTGCCTACAGACAATACTAGCTTACGTATAAAATTTGGTTGCTCTAGCTCTTCTAGTCTCTGAGATCTAGGTGTTCATACAGACGGACGGACGGACGGACAGACGGACATGGCTATATCGACTCGGCTGTTGATGCTGATGAAGAATATATATACTTTATGATATCGGAGATGCTTCCTTCTGCCTGTTACATACATTTGCACGACTTTAGTATACCCTTTTTACTCTACGAGTAACGGGTATAAATATCCTCGATGGACCTCGAATTTGCAAGAATTATGACGTCTTCAGATCGCGGTGGACTCCCGCGGTTCAATGGAAAAAATCATTTGAAAGTTGCATTTTTTGTATAAAAAACAGATTGTTTTTTGCCTTAACTGTCATTTATAAATTGAAAAAATTGTTTCTAGTAAGCAAAATATTCGTTGTAAACTCTGACCACCAATCACATCGACGAAATTAAATACGCTAATGAAGTTTTTCGCTAAGTCGGATGAGGAGATAATGCAATTTGTGGAAGATCACGGCTGCATTTTAAAGTCAAAAACGTGTCCAAAATGCGGTTCAAAGTGCACGGCAGCGAATGGACGTTTCCGGTGTAGGAAGATAATGACCGTCCAGAAAGGAAAAACTGTTGCATGACCCGTTACTCAGGACAATTAGTGTTTAATAACCTCATGCGGCTTGGATAAGTATGCAACTTTTTTTGAACTCTGTCATTTATTATCCTCTCCTCTGGTATATGGGTATGTACGATATGTTGAAATAATGCGCCAAGTTCCGTGAGGTAAGATGGCTTTTTGATATCATCATAGCATAGCAAACAGGTTATTTAAAGGCTTTTGTCCAAACTAATCGAATTTTTCATATTATGTACTTTCCCAACGACCCAGTTCATGTTTGCAAACCGGTTTATAATCGAACCGGTTTGAACTCCGAACTCCGATTTTTCTTTTACTGTGAACCGAATTTTTAACCAAACCTCTTTCAATAGAAAAGCTGAGCGTGAACCTGTTCCGAACCTCAAATATCGTTTCACAACAACAAAATTTGTAGGCATCAGAAGACTTGAAATTCTGACAACCGACATCATCTGTCATCTGGTTGGTTTAAAGCGACTGAAAGTTTAATAAAACAACCTAGAATATCATTTAAAACTACACAGAGAAAAAAAATAAATTAAATAATATCCATTCCAAATGGATCTTTTTGGATATTATTTTTCTGTATGCTTTCTAAATCCCCGCCCATAGCGTCTGTTATTAAGACCCTCGACTTCAAAGCTTTTTCAATGATTTACAAAATCAAGAGCTTAACATTACTTTGGTAATATTTTTCTACAAAAAATTCAAAATGGAATTTCACTTAAGTAAATTATATTCTGAATATTCCCGGGTATTTCACAAGCCGTTTCTGTCCCAAAAAAAAGCCCGATTTCTATACAATATGAGTAGTTTTTAGGTCGAGAACATTTTTTAGAACACACTGGATTAAAGTAACTGCTAATATTTAGAGCATTTTTTTAGCTAAATTAATATATAACTTTTATTTTGATAATATTTTGTCGAGCATGGGCTGAATCAAGGTTCGAACTAAAACATTTGCACAAAAGCCTCGAACCTGAATTATTCGAACGAAAAAATGTTTGTGCTTGCAGCCGTTTTGATCACCACTTTGTATAAATCGCTCATAAAGTTTCCACTTATCATTAGTTTACCTTAGAAATAGCCCAAATGAAGAAAGCATACTAATGAAAAACATGAAATTGTAAATTGATAAGCCACAAATCATAGAAAACTGTCAAGTGAAATGAGCGAACTGTACTGATCTGTAATTGAGTTAAGCTGACAAACGAAATGTGCTCCAACATCGCCACTTGTTGAGAATATTAAGAATTCTTTTTCCTAAGCCTTCGCATAGCAAAACAAACCCAAGAATTTTATAAAATTTGGATTCCAATTCATTGCCATTGACTTTCCCACTGAACTGGTGTTATTCTTATTACTTGCAAAGGGTAACAAAGTAACACAACGTCCATTTTGTAGATGATGATAAATGATTTTCATATTTGTTTTGTTTCCAAAACTAAAGTGCAATATTTTCTCACATTGTGGCCAAATGTGCTACCTGTCGTAACGCTTGGATGACTTTTATTTAGTCTGCTAACAACCGATTCATCTCACCTGTCCACAAGTGTCAAGTTCAACAGCTGCCCACAACTAGCCCAGAGGGGGTCTTAGCCAAATGTCCTTACACCTTGCACACACACAAATCATTTGCATAAGACTTGACTTATTAAAGGCAAGGCAAGCTCCGGCCATTGGCCATTTATCATGCATCGCATCTCCCACATCTCTGGTGTACATGTGGATGCTGTTAATGCAAATAGTTTTGATTTACCTGGGGCAGCATATTTGCTTAGGTAACGGCCGCAGTTGAATAGGAGTAAGGTTTATGACTTAAGCCTGATGCGCACACTGGCTCAAGGATCGGAATCGAATCGGTAAATATTACTCACTTCGGTATATAATAGATTTCGAGTTTGGCAAGCAGTTGATGCTGTCAATATTCGACCTCATATAACAACGATAGCTGCTAAACTACAAATCAAGTGGACCAGTTCAGAACCCCCAAGTCTTTACTATTTATTGTGAGTCGAAGAAACTTGTAGAGGGCATTCTGTAAATATGGTCTGATGCTCAAAGCTTGGCTCCATTTTCCACCTAAATGCTTGTAGAGATATTCTGCAGATTCAAAGCGCATGTGACCAGGTGTAAAGCCACTGCAAATTGCCATTTGAATATCTGACTTTGTAAATTCGTTTGGCCTGCCATGCAAACGATAATTTTTGTTGACACAAACGTCTCCTGGGGGGATTTTGTGGTCTTTTTGGAAGCAAGTGCATGTGAAATTTAATTGATTGAATTTTGATGAACATACGCCTAAGCACATAATTCAATTTCCTGTTGGCTTTTCCTTTGTGGTGGCCAGTTGTTGTTTGCCTAATTAGATTTATGTGGGTTGATAATTGAATTAAATCTGTGGCTCGGCTTAAATTTTGCAGAGTCTGCCGTGAGGTTGGTAATCGAACTGCCTAAAAGAGGACGCTGTGTCCGACACCAGCATCGGCCTGTCAGCTGAAAATCTGTTGAAATGTGCACAAAGCAGCAGAAAAGCGTAGAAGGTAGCCAAACTACACAAAAATTGTCAAGTGAACGCACACAACACACATGCATTCACACGCCCACGAAAAAGCTGGCAATGAAATGAATAATGTATGCGCCTCCTTCACACACCTCACGCTTTTATGCACAAATTACCTGTCACTTGTGCTTATGTGTGTGTGTGTGGTAGTGCACACTCATACACATATGCGAAATGCCTGCTGGCTGAAAGTTGCTTTTTTTCTTATTTTTTTTAGGTGGCAGCTGCTCTACCATAAATCTGCACCTGGAGAGGCGACTGAATTTATGGCCCACATTTACTTGCTCTCGTTCTACGTGTATTTCTCTCTCCCTCGCACTCTGGGCAACTGTGCGTGCAAACGCTTAATTAACACGCAATCATCAAAATGTGCACACAGGCACCCCCTACCCCCTCAAAATGATGGGTGGGCAAAAATCCGCATAAATATAAGCCAATTATATTAGCCGGTGCCGCCCACTTTTGGCCAATTAATATGAGTAGTATTGCACAGAAAAGACCGTAGCCGGCCTTAAAAGGGAGGCGGGAGGCGTGGCAAGTGTGTTTAGCGTGGTCCATCAATTGGCTAGTAGAAGCCATTAATAATACTCAAGTTGGGCTATTGAGACTAATCAACTTGATCATTGAACTAACCCGCACAGACACACACACATCGTGTGAGGCAATATGAATAAAAGCGCTTGGTACGAGGGGCACTCAATGCAATCGAGAAGCATTGAATCGCTCAAAGCAGGTAAATAATTACCCAGGGCCATTAAGCCTCCAACTAAAGGTGACTGCTGGCCGTGATCGAGTGTGGGTATTCATATTTCAGTCCGCGATGTATTCCTCAAAAATAGCCTAGAAGGGCAAGAATGCGATTCTATATCATTAGGCTTCGCTTATTCATCAATTAATCTCATCAATTAAACCAACACTAAGCAGACCCGAAATTCAGATGCCCCTTTTATATGCATGGAATCCGTACTTGAGAATTACAAGATGTCTTATCTACACGAATTGCAAGAAATATACTGTTGCACACTTTTAGGCAGATGTCAGATGCAATTCAAAATAAGCATAGTCCTGACATGTAGCTAATAATTTTTTCGTAAGGTTAAGGCGTCATTTAAACTGTCTTGAGTTCCAGATTCCCGATTTCACAACACGGAGTAAAATTTTACAAAATTCGTTATTTTGTACACCTTTCCTAACTTTCGCATTTCCAGAAATCCCACACAAGAGAGAAATTTTTTGGTTTTCCTTAAAAGAGTCTTTTTTATCTACAGAAAGAATTGCTTGCCTAATTCTTGAAACAACCGTTTCTTTTACACTGGCAGAATCCCTTTCTTATCTCTTAGAAAAGACTTTCTCCCATCTCTTGTCACCCAGAAGTGTCGCAGAGTCGCACACTTCCTCCCGAAGAAAACCACAATGATGCGATAATGAGGTACAATAATGAGATATGGGATTGAAATTTGACACAGATAATGCTCTGAGTAAAAGTTTGTGTATCCATTTTTATGCCCGTTACTCGTAAAGAAACAAGAAAGAAAGTCGTACAAGCCCGACTACAGCATACTCTACATCAACGAAATTATACAGTCTTTTGATCATTACTCGACAAATGCTCATCCGATCTTCACCATTCCTTTGGCAGATCGATAAGTTATCCTGATTACTAAGTATGTCTGAAAGGAATGAACCATCTATCTTTAAAACTGTGGGACACATGACGAGGCCAAAATTGAAAATAAACTTGATCTGCCTGCAGACTTAAAAAGCATTTGTCCCATACATGTCAAGCCTCTATCTCTTACCATCTCTGAGATCTGTGAGTTCATAGGGACAGACAGAAATGGCGGACATGACTCGGCAGTTGAGTATATAAATATATTCTTTATATGGTCGGAGATGCTTCCTTCTGGCTGATGGGATGAAATAATTAACACAGATATGTGATAACTTGAGAGATTTAACTTAATTTTAATGATAACAAACTGCGAAATTGACAAAATTCTTAATTTTCTTAAAGTCGACGGTAATCGCTTCAGCTATTGAAGGCTAGACAAAAGTAAGCTCTCAACATTCTAACAAACAAGCAAGAGGGATCAGTGTATTGAAAATTTATTTTAAACATACAAACGAATTGGACTTGATTTCAAGTCCTAAGTAAAACTAGATAGAATCAGCGTCCTTTTCCCCTCATAATAAATACAAAAATAAAAGAATTATCATTATTAGGATTTGCTAGATGGCAATTGTAAGAGAAGCTTCGCCTCTTCGTTTTGCGTTATAATTGCTGAAGGTGTCGAAACACGCCGGGTAATTGCCAGCATGGCTTTAAACCAACAAAAATCCTCGGATCTCCGGCTCGAACCAAAATTAACCAATTGTTAAGGTTCAGAATGGAGAGTTCTTGATAAACCCTCCTTCTCCGACCACAAGTACATCCAGTTCAAGATACAATTTGACTACTGTCAAATTAGAAACGTCTATAGGAACCCCTGGATTACCGACTGGGTGAAGTACCTTAAGACAGTGGAATCAAAACTGCCGACGTCAACGCCCATCTGCTCGGTGGAAGATATTGAAAAGTCCGTGAAGACGCTCACTGTCAATCTCATCGAAGCATACAAAACCTCGTGTAGGCTCACAGTTACAAAAAGGAGAACCAGACCCCCCTGGTGGACCCCAGAACTGAAAGAGCAGAGGAAGGACGTCCAGGAATGCTTCAAACTCGCCAAACAAGCGGATGAAGTGATCATCTGGGAGGAGTACAAGATAAGACTTCGCTTATTCAAAAAAGAAGTAAGGAAGGCAAAGCAACACTCATGGAGAACCTTCTGCTCCAGCATAGAGAAGGTCTCGGAAGCGGCCAGACTCAGGAAGCTGCGTTCAAAGCAGCCACCTATGCAGAGTCAACTAAAAACAGACGAAGGTCACTGGACAGAAAGCAGCAAGGAAGTTACATGCGCTCTTCTCGATGCGCACTTCCCGGGCTGCACTATAGTCACCGAGCCAGATACGCTTCAGGACTTAAACACTCAACAAACTATCATCCCAACCAACTTAGTCACTCCAGGAAAAATCCGATGGGCGATCGACTCGTTCGCGAGCTACAAGTCCCCCGGTCTGGATGGCATAATTCCCGCCATGCTAAAAACGACTAAAGGTTTAGTCGTACCATGGCTACAGTCCATTTTTGAAGCCTGCCTGGAGGACAGCACGTGTTGTGTTCCTACCCAAAGCGGGGAAATGCAGTCACGTGCAGCCAAAAGACTACAGGCCCATTAGCCTCACTTCATTCCTGCTTAAAACAATGGAAAAATTACTTGATCTCCACATAAGAGAAGGCATGAACCTGACCTTGGAGAACAACCAACACGCATACACGAAAGGGAAATCGGTGGAAACAGCGCTACACTCCCTAGTAGCCACCATCGATAAAGCAATGTACCATAAAGAGTATGCCTTGGGAGCATTCCTTGACATATCTGGTGCATTCAACAACGTCTCCACGGAGGCGATAGTGCGCAGCCTAAGAGCTGTATCAATTCATAAGGCTTTGAACTCGTGGATATACAACCTGCTGAGCTGCAGAAGAGTACAAGCCGAGTGGGGTACCACAACCATGACGAAGGAGGCACACGGAGGCACACGGCGGCACGCCTCAAGGCAGAGTACTGTCACCCCTTCTATGGAACCTTGTGGTTAACGAACTGCTAACAAAATTTCGCAGGAAAGCACCCAAGCTAACTGCATATGCCGACGACATATGCATAATTATCATCGGGAAATGTCCATCGACTCTCAGCTCAATCATGGACTCTACACTCAAAGAGATACTAAAATGGGCCACAGAAGCCGGACTTAGTATTAATGCGGAGAAGACGGACCTCATTCTCTTTACCAAGAGATACAAGGTACCGCCATGGATTCCACCAAAGATAAACGGAATAACACTAACACCAAAGAATAACGTCAAATACCTTGGAGCAGTAATCGATAGTAAACTGTCATGGAAGGCGAATGTGGAAGAAAGAGTGAAGAAGGCGACCAACGCACTATATGCATCCCAGAAGATGCTGAGTAGCACTTGGGGCCTATCACCAAGTCTGATGCACTGGCTTTTCATTTCAGTAATACGACCGATACTGCTGCACGGCATACTGGTATGGTGGCAGGCCATGGAGAAAACCACATACCTAAAGCTGATGGAGAAGACCCAGCGACAGGCACTGGTCTGTATTACGGGGGCGCTGAGGTCCACTCCAACCAAAGCATTAGAACACATCTTAGGTGTCAACTCTCTGGACATCCAAGCACGCCTTCTGGCACAAAAGACCGCCCAACGTCTATGTGCGCCAGGCACCATGGCGCTACAAAGCTATGGACACAGCATAGTTGGTACAGAGATCAATAGTAGCACGGACTACATTACCCCAAAGGTCAACCCAATATGCACATCTGCACTATTAGGACCAGAAGACTGGCGTACAGGACTAGCCCAAGTAGCAACGCACCTCTTTACAGACGGCTCAAAGATGGACCTAGGAGTCGGAGCCGCCGTATACTGTGCAGAGCCAGAAATAAAGCTCTCATACAAACTGCCAAACCACTGCACCATATTCCAGGCGGAAGTCTTCGCAATAAGGAAAGCAGCGGAGTTGGCGGAAATTCACGCTCCATACAACCAAATAAATATCTACGTGGACAGCCAAGCGGCAATCAAGGCAATGCAAGAACACTCCATCAACTCCAGAAATGTCCTGGCGAGCAGGGAAGCGCTAGATTCCCTCAGCATCTCCAGAAAGGTGCAAATCTACTGGATTCCCAGCCACCGGGGCATCGACGGAAACGAGATGGCAGACAGTCTTGCAAAAGCCGGAGTCGTACTCGGCCAAGAAGAAACACTAAACATACCTATCTCCATACAGACGCTTCATAGCAAGATGGAAGAGATAGCAGAGAAAGAAGCGGAGGTAAGGTGGGAAAACACCAGCGGATGCAGAATCTCTAAAATTATGTGCAAGACAAGAGACAAAAAACTTACGCACTATCTGCTACAGCTCCAGAGAAGAGACTGTAGACTGCTCATTGGCATACTAACGGGACACTGCCTAGCAGCCGCTCATGCGATAAAGCTAGGCATAACAACAGAGGACACCTGCAGGAAATGTATGGAACCTGTAGTCGAAGAAACTCTAGAACACCTAATTTGCAGCTGCCCAGCAATTGCCACGACAAGATTACAAATTCTGCACACCCCACGGTTCTCTTCTTTGGAGGAAGCGGCCAAGAGATCCCCAAAACAGTTATTGGCATTTGCCAAAACGACAAGAATCCTCCTGGACTTCTAAGACAAACGTACCCAAATAATCACCCGGCCTCATTAAGGACCCTAAGATCTATGTGTGACCCCATCTGGGGTCAGCCGGAACTACCTACCTACCTAGGGTTCAGATATTTAAAGCTCCAGATATTTGGGAGAAGGTTTTTGGTTCGAGCCTTGGTTCAGTTCATGCTTTATACAATTTTTATAATTTTTGTGTTCTGAAAATCGCATTCGACATAAATGCGGAGTCGGTTATTAGCCGACATGGGAATATTCAATATATAATTTGTTGTTAGCTAAAATTCCATTTCGTAGTTTTCCTAGAAATATATAACCCATGTCAGGCTAGACTCTTGCTTTTGAGAATTATTTTAAAAGCTTGAGAGTCGAGCAGATTAACAATCCTAGGCTATTTTGGGTGGTGATTTTATAAGTAAGCGCTTTTCTAGACGTTTTATTCCACTTTGCTTTCCATTTTAAGTGCCAGTCGCACCAAACCCAACCATATAACAGAAGGAATCGGTAAGCAGATGGTCAAATTTCTTTAGCTTATCATTTTTGTTAAACCGAACGATTAATAAGGTTCGGAACAGGTTCGTGTTCAGTTTTTATTTCTAAGGAAGTTCGGTTCACTGTAAAACAAGAGTCGGAGTTCCGGGCTCGAACCGGTTCGGTTCAAAACCCGGTTGCAGCCCTGATTGCTAGCTTAACACCCGATTTAAGGTACCCTTGTCCATCTGACGGTCCGTCCGCCAGTCCAGCAATTGAAGAATGAAGAAGGGAAATTCCATACACAGATTAAGTTTGTATCAGATATGGAAAACGTATTAATATTTGATTTGGCGACTTTAAAAAAATGTTTGTATCAGGAAGGCAAGTTGTGATTAGCCAGCTTGATTATTTAATCGATCAAAGTTAAGACCTAAGCTGGGATGACCTACGCTTTTTCATTAGCCGGGCTTGCACTATCGGTTTATCATACATTCATTCCTGAGCAAATAAAGGTAGCGGACTAACTTTTGCTATCAACAACTTACATTGCCCAAACTAGAAATAAGTTCCTCCAACAAAAAACTGTTTCAAGCCACTCAGACTCAAATCATTCAACCGGCCTATATTACTTACCAAAGTAGGATTAAGTCTATTTTAATGACTATCTTGCTTTATACATTTCAATTAGTCTCCAAGCTTGGACAACCGCAGCCGGAAACCTTGCTTCTTCCTTCTCCTCTATTTTACGGTTTCACTCCTTCCACTTGTCTTCTAATTCGTTGTCTTTCGGCCTGAAGCACGTGACCCAAAGTAGGTAGGCAAAAAAGCGGCCATCAGCATTGCCAAGGCTTTTACATCAAAAAAAGGAAAAATAAACTTTTGTGTAGGAGAGAGATCGAAAAAGTTTTAAGCTTTTTGCACCCGGGCATGTTACAGTTTTGTTTATTCGGGTGTAGTTTACAGTTTAGTTTCCCCTTCGGCCCTGCTCCTGCCCCCTGTATTATTTTAATGTGAAAAGTTTAATGAGTATGTAAATATTTATTGTTGTGCAATTTGCCACTTCGCCACGCGCCGTGTGGAAAAAATGTGAACGAAAATTGTGGGGCAACATTTAATTACGCAAAATATTTACCAATTTGGGCAACAACACCTCACACAAACTGCTGAGCTGGACTGACAACAATTGAGGCTTACATTTTAGTTTGGAATTACAATTACAGGGGAAGCTGTTGGCCCAAGGATAAATGCCCTCGCACTCAGCCAGGCAGCAAACTTTTGTCAATCCAACAAAAGCCACAAGCTCCTCCAAACAATGTTCAAAGAGTTTCCCCAGTGTCAGCTTTCTCTTTCTTCATGTGGCATTTTTGTTTGCAAATGCCGAGCACATAGTTTAGACACACAATTGCAAACATTTAGTGGTCAGCAAGAATTTCTAGGAAAATTGAGTGACCTGATACAGCAGATACCTTTTGAGGCAAAGAGCAGCTCGGATGGCGCTTAGATGTATGTGTGGTGAGCTGTTCTTATTTGCATTTGCACAAAATGTTGTGAGTTCCGGTCCTTGCTCGCATAGGAGTAAACGAATTAAAAACACCCACTGCCTTGCCTACTCAATCTTGTGTTTAAATGACGGTCGATGTGTTACGGTAGGTTTATGCCATTTCAACAGAAGGGATCATACAACGAAACCTTTAGTTAGTGTTGGTCCTGTCCGACTTGCACAACATTAAAACCGCGCAGAGGCATTTCATAAAAACATTTTAGTACGGCGGTTTCCTCTGGTGGAACCCGAATTGTGCAACAAAGCCCTCAAGCAAATGTTTAAAGCGCACAAGCCGACGAATTAGGCTATGCGATGCTACCGATCTAATAACCCCAAATATGTGACAGAAGTTTATTATTTTTCTCCGATTTTAATATGAAGATCTTGAAAATTACAGAGATTATTTTAAGTATACAAAAAAAAAGTATATCCCAACGGCAAAAAGCTGGCGCCAATAGCTAGTAACGGTGACCGCGTGTGTAAGATTTTAAAGAAAAAACTTTAACGTCAGATGACCCGAGGCGGGACGCTACCCACTCCCGACCACAAAATTTTAATTTTTGGAGATATTTCACTATTTTTACTACCGGCCAGTTTGGCGTTATAAAACTGTGAAATAAACTTAATCTGTGTAAACACAATCTACACTTCAAATTTGGCTGCTCTAGCTCTTCTAGTCTATGAGATCTGATGATCTGGAGATCTGATCTATGAGATCTGATGGTCATACAGACGGTCAAGCAGACTAACTGACGGACGGACGGACAATAAAATTGTGAGATACCGGGTATTTGAAAAGGGAGGCAAGAGCGAAGAAGAGCTATATTCCTAGACCAGATTACTTGACTTAAATTTTTCAAACAATTTCTTTTTCAAAAGACTTAAATGAACCAAAGCTGGTATGGGTCCAATCCAAGTGAATAACAAATGCCACTTACAGTCCAAGGTAAGAATTGCTTCATTTTACGATGCTTAAAATTGCGTCCTCTCTTCAGGGATGTGAAGTCCAGTCTATTTATGGATGTCCCGCAAATTTGATTCGTTGCATACTTGCTGCTAAGTGGACTGCGGTGAAATATTCAAATATGTTTAAGCAATCAGAGTCCATAAAAATGTTTATACCCGTTACTCGTGGAGTAAAAAGGTTATACTAAAGTCGCAATTTGGAATAAACGCCATATGTCCCAAGTCATTTAGAAGGTTAGTACCTTTTAGACATAGTTAATAGCCAAAATTCATTGTCGAACCGCCAACGGATTGGATTGGATTTTATTATGCTGAGCATACACTTTCGTTGGTGCAGAGTTTAATATTGTCGAGCTTGACTGACTTTCTTACTTGTTTATATGTGTATATGAACATATTGCTTTTATAAACGTGCAACGATTAGAAGATTTGTTTTCAATAGAAACAACTCGACACTTTGTATGTCTGAGAAAGAAACCAAGTAAGCAAATTATTTTCTTTAATTCTGCCTTCGAAAGATTTGTTCAGTTTTCTTTGAAAATGACATTGGGCCTGATTGGATGAGAAATAAAATAGTTTTATTTTAAAGTGAGTCTTAAGCTAATAACTCGGAAACTAAACTTAGCCTATATTTCAGAGGTGCACGCATGACGTTAATGACGTTCAAAGATACTCAATCGAAGTCACGAAATTTTCTTTTTCTTTTACAAGAGTCATCTCTAGAAAATGTGCAGTGTTTAAAGCAGAACATCCTCACACGAATTTGTTCGCTTCGACAAAATGTTCTTCGATAGTGGAGGTGTTCCGGCCAATTTTTGTATTTGACGCTTTGTTCGCAAAGAATAGAAATGTTTCTATCCCACGTGTGCTCGCACGAACAATTTCGACAATAGGTGGCAACAATTGCACTAGCATCAATTGTCACAAATAATTTTAGAGTGAACAAGTGCTCAAATGAGCAAAGAATTTCTGCTTGAATTTCTTGAATGCCGCCACAATGAGCCACTCTTTCAAGTACAAACTGTCCTTTCATTTTTTCCCTTGTGTTTTCTCACTTTGTTGCTATCTTTTGCCACGTTAACTTGTTGAAGTGTTCTAGGAAAATTATGTTCGTGAGAAGTATTCGCCTGGTTTCCCAATAACCAGGTATTGTGAATGCAAATAAGTGTGGTCATGTTCCTCACAGCGGGGCACAGGTGGGTCGATGTGACTCCGGTGCATTCTACAAGGACCAACGAAAGTCGAACTATCACAAACTAATTAAAAAAAGCTCGCAACAAAAACGTTTCCGAAGAAGGTAAGGAGAATACCACCTTAAAGCAGTTGCATTTCATTTTCATAGATAAGCGGCCGTTGTATGTTAGTGTAAAACCGAGTAGTATTTTAAAAGATTCGTTTTTATGGACATGAATTTTGATAGTGCGTGAGCATTCGTGACGCATTCTTACGTGCATGATTCGTGAGTGACGTAAAACATTTCAAATATTACGTGCGTTAATCGTCCGTATGGAAATTTTTCTTTTATTATACCCTTGCAAATTGTATTATAATTTTGCCCAGAAGCTTGCAACGCATAGAAATATTCATTTCCGACCCCATAAACTATATATATTCTTCATCAGGGTGACGAGCTGAGTCGATTGAGCTTTGTCCGTCCGTCTGTCCGTCTGTCTGTCTGTTTCTATGCGAACTTGTCTCTCAGTTTTAAAGCTATCGAGCTGAAATTTTACACAGAGTCTTATTTTTGCTGCACACTACTAATATGTCGGAACCGATCGGATCGGATGACTATATCTCATAGGAACAATCGGTCGAAAAACTAGTTTTAGTATGAAAATCTTTTTTCTTTTCAATGGAAACGACTCCAAACTTTGTAATCGTAGGTTTTCTGTTTTTTTTATAATTCTACCAAGTTTTATTAAAATCAGCTTTTTCCTTAGAATTTTTATTTGAAATTTTAAAAGTGTACTACGATTTCGGTTCAAGTCCCAAATCGGAAAATCAAAATAAGCTCTTGCCCAACTTGCTGCATTCAACTAAGCATGTACAGAAGTTTACTAACTTACACTCTGGCACATTTTGCCCTCAATAAACATTGACATGCACTTAAAAACTTTGTCGACAACTGCATAAATAAACCACGAAAAGGCCTTGGTCTAACTAACGCCCAACGTGGATACAAGCGAACGTTTCCTTTACACCGAAAATCACAACCAGACATTAGCCACAAGATTTACGACTGGCGTTTTGTGTTATTTTCCGTTCATGTGGCTGTGTGAGTGTGCGCATGTGTGTATTGTATGCGTGGAGTGTGTGAAAATGCAATTTAGCAAGGCTTCGGAAAAATGGCTGCAAATTACAAATTACGACTGTCGACTGGAAAAAGAGAAACGAGACACGCACCTGAACACCAAAGTTTATTAGCTACTCAAAGTTGTCGACTGTGACCATAAAACAGGCCACTAAGCGAGGAAATTGTCGTGAACCCCAGCAGTTTTGCATAATTTAGAAAGTTACTAAATTAAAAGAAGGAGGCACACTGTGTATGCGTAATAAGTTGATGGCAGCTTCTGTTAGCATTGCAATTCATTATTAAAGAAAAGCATAATTGCGGACAAAAAATACTTTTTGAAGTTGCTAAAATTCTATAATTAAATAAATCACAATACGAAAACATTAATAGCATTTTGGTAGACTGATCATCGTCCACATCAGCTAATCGGATTAAATAATTCATTTGGGAAATTTCATATGCTAAAAGGTTAATGTAAAAAAAAAAGGATTTGCTCAAAATTGAAATTCAATTCTTTTGAATTTTGATTGCCACCTCAAATTTATACATTTATTTGAAAAAATAATCTAATATATATTCACAGACAAAAGAGAAAATGCATACGCATCTATGAAGGCAAAAATCCTATTCTGCTATTCTAACAGTTTGATATTTCATTTTCAATTTTGGTTTACCTCCTCAACCGCATTTCAATGTCGTAGATACAGCTTTACCGCATTTTTCAATTCAAAGGCAAAATGTATACATACATTTATATTTTTGAAGCATGTTTACAGCGTGTGGGTGCTTAGTTGAGTGGGTATATGTAGCAATCAATAAACGACTTATATATATTTTTGAGTATAAAATCCGTAGAATATTTTTTATACGTGTCGAAAAATATTAGTATGTGTGAAACCAAATCTGTCATGTCTCTAATAGCCTATTTCCACTAAAGCAATGAAACATCATTTCTTGAAATGACAAGAAATGAAGGAAATTATATCATTTCTTCCATACGATTCTCCATTTTCATTTCCTTTCATTCCGTGTTAATTTTTAAAAATGACGAAATTCGCCCCGAGTGGATTTGGTATTTTTCCCGACATTCTCTCACTGCCATTAGTGTCATCAGAAAAACCAAAATATCAGAGAGGTAAGTAATTTGTTTGTTTACAGATGAGCCCCCGGAAAACCCCAAGAACTTGGAAGGAGATCCAGTTGACTGCGAGGCTTTTTATAGAGGCATTCCACGTTCGTCCATGAGAGCATTTAGCGAGACGCTTAATCGCGCCCTTAACTATCCAGCATGGGGTGAGCGAGCATCTTTCGTTGGATGAGGAACCGACATCGTTGCAGCCAAGAATTTAGCGCAGAAAAACTATTCAACAGCTTCCACCTTTAAAGGAAGCTGTAGTGGCAGCTTCAAAAAAGAGGACGGAGGAGCCTTAGCGCAGCCGAGCGGCTTGAAGTCTAGATTTATTTTGTGCATTCTATGTGGGCTTATTAAAAATTAAGTGAAATAAACCTATTTTAGCATTATTTTAATTGTGTTGTTCAGTCTTAAGGTACGATATATGGCGCGACTTATTAATTCTGGAGGGTTATCAAAATCATTGGCGACAATCGTGCCCTCGTGTTGTGGACCTCATTTTTCTGCTCTACGATTGTCCAATCACCTGCTTGTTCTACGATGGCGGGACTTTGATTATCTAAAAGCAGTTTCCACTACTCTCCTTACCTTGGACAAGGCGTAGTTAAGTGTTAGTTGAGTTAAAATCTTTATTGAATTGAAGGTTTGTCTAACTAGCTTGCTCATTATTGCATTGCAGCATTTATTTTAACACAATAACAAATCCTTTAGCCAAATAATAATCAACAAAATCAATGCATCGGCTGTTTTTGTCCACGTATCGTTGTGAATGTCAACAAAATGATGTTTTATCAATGGAAACGATCAAATTTTCCAGAAATGAAAATGATAGAAATGATGCTCAGTGGAAAGAGGCTATAAGGCCACTAATTTCGCATATTTTAAACTGGTTATGCAGCTTAAACTCACTGCCTGAGATTTCATTTAACTTTAAACTAGAAAGAATTTGTAAGTGTTGGAGGACACAAGGAGTGCGTTATGTAAATCAGCTATTACACAGCACTTAGAAAAAGCAAAATGTCGGAACATTAGAACACTTTATTGAATCTATGAGAACACGGCATTTACAATCTATCTTAACAGAGAAAAAAGGATATGAAAAAATATCCATTGGATGATTTCCCATATTCATTTAAGAAGGATACGTCCCAAATATCCTGAAAATCATCCAAAGTATATGAAAATCGGACACTCTTTTGAATGATTTTTCAGCTTCGTTGAATGATTAAACGGATATACTAAGATATATTTATTTATTTAGAAAATTTAATCAGAGCACAGAAAAATTAATGATATGATCTGGGGCTCAATGTTTTATTTGCTCATATCAATAAGAAGCCGATTTCATACACTTGAAAATGACCTGCTTGCAAATATCAAACTTATATTTGCGAGCATATTAAATAAATATTTTAAGACCAAATTGATATTTAATAATTTCATTTTGTCACAAAAACAAAATTCGAAATTGTAGGGTTATCATCGCATACTTATTGGACTTAACTCTGCATTTTTGGCTCAACTTTTTCGTTACGTTGCTTGAGTTTTAGAAATGTAACACTATTTGCCTTTTTCCGTTTTTTGCCGTTTCTCTGTAAATGAAATGATAAAGCTTCGAAATGATATCCAGTCCAGGTGATTGCGTAGACTATCGGGAGCACCTTGGTATATGTGCACAAGACACTTAGAGAGTGATCTAAGAGTACCCAAGATTGGAGACGTGTTAAATACACAGGCAGGTGCTTACACACCAACACACTAGCCAGAAGCCTCTGGCGAAGACCAAGGAAAGCAGGAAGAAGAGTAAGACGTCGCCCCAAGAAACTTTTCCCCAGACAACTTCCTAACAGACATGTACCCCAGCACTATACAGAACCAATACACTAAACATGTTTTATATCAACACAAAGTCACTCTCCCATAATCAGACACAAAACACAAGTCACACTTACAGAAATTAAGTTAATATGAATAAGCAGACTCTATCTTAAATATTTTGCCAATTCAAAGGTGACAAAAAGTTTAGAAAACTAATAATAAAAAAATATTACAAAAAATGAAATTATATGAACGGTTGAAACTGTATGGACTGATATCGGCCGTTCGGACAATGAAAGTGTGTGGGGTGGAAGAGCCTGTAGATGTGTTAACTGGCGAGTACATCAAATTGTATACGAATAGAATTGAGGAAAGACAGCTTTAGTAAATATTAAAGAGCTTCGCGATAAATGGTCCTGTGCAAATTTACATAAACAAACTACTTCCCCATTCCTCGGTAATAATTTTTTCACGGACTTTAGTAAGGCTTTCGACAGTGTTTCTTAGTGTACTTTGATTTTGAAACTGCGTGGATTGGGACTTCCGTTGGGCCTTCTTAATTGGATCTCGTGTTATCTTTAGTCTAGAACTCAGAAAGTTGAATTTACTAATTGCACCTCTTATCCAGTATCTGCGACCCCCGGAGTTCCCTCAGGACAGCCACCTTGCACTTCTCTTCGCGCTGTTCATTAACGACCTGCCTAATGTAATTAAGCACTCTTGTGCACTTATGTACGCATTTGACTTAAAGATATTCCTGAGCCCCAATTCGCACAATGATTCTGCTTTGCTTCAGCTTGATTTAAATTCTATGTATGTATTTGTGGTGCTCTAACAGCTTGTTGCATTTAAACAGGGACAAGTGTAAGTCTATGACGTTTTATCGTGAAACCCCTCGTTTGAATACGTATTGAATTCTTATCAGCTTGAACAGGTCGAGTTTTTCATGATCTAGATATTACCCTTGGTTATAAAATATCTTTTGGCACTCACATTGAACTCTCTCTGAATAAAGCCATGCGCTTGCTAGTTGTTATTAAACGCTGGTCTAAAGAGTATATTGATCCCTACACGACTAAGCTGTTATATACATCCCTAGTGAGGTCTATCTTGGAGTTTGGGTCGTGTATTTGGAAGCCCCAATAATTACCACTTTGTAAGCTCATTGAATACGTCCAGAAGCAATTCCTTTTGTTTGCCCTTCGCAACTTGAGTTCTGACCCTCAATTGAGACTACCCCCTTATTCATCCAGACTAAAGCTATTAAAATTGCAGCACTTCTTGAACATAGACTCTCAATGTTGGGTATAATGCTTCTGCACAAGCTTAAAAAGGATCTTTTTGACGCAGAGTACCTGCTTGGCTGTGTGAACTTTAATGTCCCATCGAGACAAACACGGAACTTTATACCCTTCTTTTGGCTTCTTCTTTGTTGGTTGCATCCAATAGTTTGTTTCGGATTATAATAATGATCTCTCCTCTTCTTAGTGGTCACATCTCAGATGAAGGCTTTAGGTCTTTTATTCTTTCCAATCTTGCCCTTCCATAGCATACATTTTTCCCTTTCTTTTGAACTTCCTTCTGATCACCCCTGCTGCGAGCAGGGGCGTAGCTGGTAATTGTGACTAATAAAGTACCACCAACCGATCAGAAGACATTCAATTTAATTAATGTTTTCCATTTTATTAATTTTATGTCATATTTTATTGTTACTGTGTCCAGTAGACGTTGTTTTAATTAAAACCAAATAATAATAATATATTTATGAAGGTACTCCTGGTAACAAAACATTTTTACACGAAAATACAAGCCTTTTGACAATATCACTTTTAAATTGCTGGCCTGATTCAACAATGACTCTTCTTGGCCAGTGAGAAGTTGTGTTGTGCAGCCTGACCAAGCCAACAAAATGCTTTTAGCCCGAACCGCCAAAACTGTACCAACTGTTGAAGCAAATCAATATTTCAATCTTTTTAGATTGACTTCTGTAGAAGGTCTAACAATGGCAACCAAGGCGACCAGGGGTAAGAAAATGTTTTGCCATATTAAAAAGGCGCAGCGCAAAATGAGAGTAGGCAAACAAAACCATTAAGTTAAAAGCTTTTGCTGAGCAGAATTATAAATGCAGGCATTAGGTGGCTGAGTGGCTAATGAGCCACCAAAAGTAAAACGCGAACAGACTTTAAGGCGCCAAATGATGAATGTGAACATCTTCGACAAAGGTCAAATAGCCGCTTGACTTTAAGTTGACAAAACCAGGAGAGTGCCAGAGCGGGTGGAATCCTCATTAGCATACTTGAGCAATTGCAGCATGCATAAAAAGCACTTAATTGTGCCTGGCCGTCAACGTGCTGGCATTTGATGAAGGCAAAACACACAAACACACACACCCACGCAATTTCCTTTTCATACTCAGCCCAAAACAAGGCCACACACGAAAACGTTTTAAATGTTGCAGGCTTGGGCACCCACACACAAATGAAAACTTTAAATATGCAAGCGACGAGTAAATTGCCCTGCAAAGTAGGCAACACTTTTCAATTATTTAACCTAATTGTTCGAATTTGATCGCTTTAAGTAACCACTAGGATACTTTCAATGGCATTTGTGCCAACTCATTGGCAACTCAATTGTGTACGACTGAAGGAAGCATTATACAATTTTATTTACATAAATCACTCATACGTCAAGATGTACACGGCAGGAAGCTGAATGCGCAAAAGAAGCTTTTGACTGGCAACACGCAGCACGGCACAGCATGACATGACCAAAATTATGATTTATGAAGCTGCTTCCAAGGGACATGGCGAGCTCAACCACATTGAAAGAGGAAAGGTGGCTTGAGAAGGTGACTGGATTAGCAAAATTCAGTCAACAGAAATATTTTGAAGAATCCAACGAGTGGGCTAAAGATAATAGCAACTGCGAATCAAGGTGTGCCCGATTATAACATTCAGCAACGCCACAAAAACCATTTCAAAATTTTGATTGGCTGCATATGCACTTTAGGAGATTTTCCCATTTTTCATTAAAAGCATACAAATTATTTGTTATTCATTCAAAAATACATCATGCGTCAATTTTGCATACCAGAAATCTTGCTTATTGAAACCATAGTTTTGCTTGAATAATGTTGATGAAATAAGTGGTGGTGTCCTTCAAAATTCGGGTATTCATGAGGCATCTCACAACAAAATCCAATTCAATAAGATTCTTTGATAGACAACGAATTTTGATTCCGAACGCCTTTAATAAGGTAGGATTCGTGTTCTGGTTTGAGTATAAAAAGGGGTTCTTCTTGATTCTGTTCGCATACCCCAGATCAAGTTTGTTTCCAATTCTTGCAACGCCCCCTTCCGCCAGCACAACAAAAATTGCAGAAAATTTCCTTCAATTTTTAAGTTAACGATCCAAAAATTGATCTTGCATTTATATACCCAATATCTATGATAAATGGCGAAGTTGGCGTAAAAATGCGGTCTGCAAGTCAACAGTTTGTTGGATGGTTTTGTCATACATATTTGGAGTGAGCTTATGCCGGCTGCTAATATTTCTTCCCATTGATGTAAGTGCTCAGTTAATTAACCGGAAGAGTGGCTATTAAACCACTCTTATGCTGAGGGGTATACTAAAGTTAGTTGTGAAAGAAATGTTCCTATTTATTAATGCTGTTTTTTTACTTGTTGAGCTCTCATATGATAATGGGGGAAAGATGAGTTGGCTGTCAAAAAACTCATAAGATAACTCAGCCTACTTTTCAATCACTTTTTCATATATTTTTGTGCTTCGCAGATTGAGCCTCAGACACTTGTCTGATATTTCGTTTGCGAAACTTTTATGACATATCAGACAGGCGAAAATACAGCTCAAAAATAAATATTAATTCATTTATTAACTCTTCAATTTCCACAACTTTCAGTTGCTTAAATTCAATATGTCGCACTTATTATGGAAATCCGCTTAGTTACCAATTTGCCACGTCCCGCATTTCGGACCGCCCGCAACCACAGACACAATTGTGCCCGCACTTCAATTCGAATTTCAAATTATTTTCCATCTGGCCAAATCACAATATAAAAGCAAAACCCGCAACTAAAATGTCACATAATGCCAGGAAAATGCACCCTAAACTGCCATGAAATCAAAATGACAATGCTAAAAGTTTGAACATGACTGCCATCATTTGGACATTCTCAATTAGCATTTAAATGAAACATAATTTATATTTTGTCCTTTTTGCAGGTAGGCAAAACTAAAACCGAAGTGCGGGCAATTCAATTAAAAATGTTGCAGCCATTCGGCATAATTAAATGAACAAGTTGGGAACAAGTTTTGCAGTTGATGAGTGGTTTCATTAAATATTCATTATTGACACTTGTTGTTCTCTTTGGCAACCAATAGTTATTCTATACACGATACTAATTGAAAATGAATGTCAATTAAAGTCAACTCTGACTCACAATACGCTTGGGTCTTTAAAGAACTTTGGTTCAGTTTATCTTTAACATGAGACAGCATGTGCAAACATTTTATCAGTTTCAATCAATAATCTTTGGCCTAGCCATCTCTGTGTATTTCATTTTGTGTCTTTGCACAATTTAAATTACATTTGTCCCCCTCTCCCACTCTCTCTCTCTCTCTGTTGCTTTGTCGCCCACTTTTTCTGGCTGGGTAGTCCAGGCAAAGACAACTTGCCAATGCGCCTGAATGCATGCTCCACATATTTCATGCCAAAAAACCTTCCAATAGAGACAGTCAGTTGCAAGTACAATGGCCACAAATCAAAATTGTTCACGAAAACTAAAGGAAATAGGGGAAAATGATCATTAATGAACGGATTTATTTTAAATATGCTTCAATGGAAAAGACATTGAGTCTCATCTTAAGAAATATAATGACTTGTTTCCATTTGTGGTGAAGTAAGACGGGACTTTGAAAAATTCCACCACAAGGTCACCATTCTGAAAATCCCTCTCATCGGAGCAGAAAGCATGGTTGTAAGGTTTAATCAGGGGTGCCCACAGCCCATACTCTAGCCGCGTATTCGTTGACGTTGTCGAATACCTCTATCCAACTGGAACGCAACAACAAGAACGTATACAAAACAAATACGTTGTCTCCAGCGCCGACATTTTTGTCGGCGACAAATGATTTCGTGTGCCTCAGACAGCCACAAGTACAAACACACATTACTAGGAAATCACTGACCTTCTCTTTATTTTTCTTGTGGTTGTTGTCGCTTCCGAAATAATTGGGGTTTAGCCTTCACCAAAACTATTTATTTTATTTATTTATTTGTTTTTTAGCCCAGCGCTGCAAGTAAAATAAATTGACTTAAAGAAATAAAGCGCTACTCAGATACGGTTGGAAACCAGAATTTCGATATTTCATGTAAACTAACTTATACTATTACAATAGACATAGATCTCTATATAGGATGAAAAAAAAAACAAAAGAAATCAAAAGAAACTTAACATTTCTTAAAATGGATTGCAATGCAAGACAATTTAACGATGAATGACTTTAGGTATTTTTACTTTGATTAACTTATGTGTGTATTTTATATAATTTTAATTAAATGGCTATTCAAGACTAAGACTCTGTTCTGTATTATGAAAGTGTTTTTTAATTGAAACTGGGGTGCTTTTAATGGTTTTGAGATTATGAAGGTAGGTCATTCCACCGGTGAATTGCATTAATAAAGAACTGCCTCTCAGAGTCTAACATTCTAATTCTCGAACATATAAAGTTTAGTGCTCTTTGTAAGAAAGCAGGTCTTAATTTTTGATACAGGTTCCTGTGTAATTATCATTTTTGAAGAAATGTTAGAGCCCTGAAATCAATCCACGACTGAAGGCTAACGTTAAATCTCTTGTGGGATAAATGGGATATGCGGTCCATACGTCCGAAACATGAAAAACATATCGGGCAATTGAATTTAGGGCAACAGCTAACTTGTGCATATCTCGTGAATTACTATAGCCAAAATCTTCAACACCATACAAATGGGAAAATATTAGGTAAGCTTTTGCAATGAGCATTCTAACATTCTCGATAAGTTACTTAAGCACCTTACATCGATGCAAAATTTCAGCAAGTTTTAAAACATGTTTAACTGAATTAAAACCGAACCATTATAACGAAGATCAGTGGATATAATACGGCTTTCCAATGATTTTAGAGTTCCTGATTTAAGCTCGGATGCATAATGGAAGTCCAGCAATTTCGGTGTGCAAAATTTCTTCAAGTTTGTTTGTAAGTTTATTCATACTACTGTGAGCAAAAAGTAAGGTGTAAGGTGTAAACTTCGCGGGCCTAACAATTCGGGCAGGTTTTTTTTTTTCTTGAGTTAGCAGGACTCTTGATGACATCTGTGCCAGATTTCATGTGAATGTCATTATCAGAAATATATTTACGCTTGTGTTTTCCAAACGACCAAGAGTGCATTTTTCGATTTTTACAATGTCTGAGCAGAGAAGTGCCATCAAATTTTGTTTGCGGAGTGAAATTTCGGCTGCGGAAACGTTGAGGATGTTGCGGAAGGCCTTTGGTGATTCTACCATGTCACAAAAAAATGTTTATAAGTGGTACAAAGACTTCAAAGAGGGTCGAGAACGTGTGGATGACTTGGAGCGCTCCGGACGACCATCGACGTCAACAGATGACCAACACGTCAATGAAGTGGAATTAGTGCGCAAAAATCGTCGGTTGACTGTTAGAGACCTTACTGATATGATCGGAATATCAGAAGGATCTGTGAAAACCATTTTGAAAGACCATTTGGGCCTACGAAAAGTCAAATCTCGTTTTGGTACCGAAAGTTCTAAATTTTTTGCAAAAATGTCATAAAAAATTCGACGCATATCGTTCCGCAACCACCGTATTCGCCTGATTTGGCTCCGTGTGACTTCTGGCTATTCCCAAAACTCAAGAGACCACTTCGGGGAACGCGTTTCGAGTCGATTGAGGAGATAAAAGCAAAATCGAAGAAAGCGCTGATGGCTATACCGAAAAGGGACTATTTGGCATGTTTCGAGGATTGGAAAAAAACGTTGGCATAAGTGTATTTTATCGGGAGGGGATTACTTTAAAGGGGATGAAATTGATTTAGATGAATAAATAAAGATTTTTCATTTTTACAAACAAATTCACCTTACTTTTTGCCCACAGTAGTACATAAAAATGGATGTCGGTGTTCCTTTGAATCATAAAACATTCTTAGCATTCTGTGGAGTTAAGTAGTGCCTGCTTATACATATTCTTTCTTGTCACGCAAAATTGACCCTGATCTCTCAGCACGAGCACGAACACGAAGAAAGAACCGACAAGCGCCCAACTCTTGTGTGGTGTAATCAGTGCAGAAGTTTTACCGAATAAGAAGGGAAATTACATTTGTGTATCATATTTTGAAACTGTCGAAAATGGGAATGGAATGCACCAAAAAAAAAGCAACGACCGCTCTGAATTTCTGAATTTTCAAGAATTTCGCTTTTAAAAACGAGTTCAGTTCGTTCTTAGTATAGTGGTTTAAGGCAAGGGCAGTGAGGTAAGAAACAGAGAGGACACGACGTGGAACTCGCTTTCCCAGTTTTGGTTTTATGGGACAGCGGTGTGTGGGGAAGCTATCTAGAGAAGAGCGCAATCGAATTTTGCACTCACGTTGCTTCGATTTTTGCACTCATGTTGCTTTGGAATTCCCAACCAGTTACGGCATTGCTGACATGGCTGTTCGACTGGCAGTTGACAGGCAAAGGCCGATGCTGCTTTGAGGTGTTGTGTATATCTCATAGCTGTTAAATAAAATTGCTAATCGTTATCATTAGATAATTGACTACTTAGTTTTTATACTCTGTACCAAAGGTACATAGAGTATTATAAGTTTGTGCAAAAGTATGTAACATCCAGAAGGAAGCATCTCCGACCCCATAAAGTATATATATTCTTGATCAGCATCAACAGCCGAGTCGATATAGCCATGTCCGTCTGTCCGTATGAACGCACAGATCTCAGAGATGGTAAGAGATAGAGGTTTGACATGTATGGGACATATGCTTCTTATGTCTGCAGGCAGATCAAGTTTATTTTCAATTTTGGCCACGCCCCCTCCCGCCCCCGCAATTTAGAAAAAATCCCACAGTTTTGAAGATAGATGGCTTGTTCCTTCTGGACATATTTAGTTATTAGGATAACTTATCGATCCGCCAAAGAAATGAAGAAGATCGGATGAACGGTTTTCGAGTTATGATCAAAAGACAAATTTTCTTGGTACAGAGTATGTTATAGTCGGGCTTGACCGACTTTCTTTCTTGTTTAAAATGAAAAACTACGATTATTTTCGGATTTTCTCGACTACAAGTTGATTACGATTATAAATAATCAAAAAATAATCGGGATTAATTGTGATTATCAAAAAAAGAAACAAACAGCTGGCTCTGACTTTTTCGTTTGTGTTTGTGTTCCTCTCCCTAGTTCCTAACTCCTTACAACCTAAGTTAAGTTAAATTGATAAGCTTAGCTTAGTCGATAGAAAATAATCACTTATCGATAATAAATGTATGATTCGTTGCTCTTGACCTACGACCACCTATGAAAGTGCACGCGTTTTCAATCCTTTTTAATAGTAATCTAATTGATTACTAATCGTAATCATAATTTAACAGCTATGGTATACCTCGAGCCGGCTGAAACTGGCTACGTGGGTTAACAATTAATTTCCAAAGAAATAAATTTTAACAAAATGGAAAAAACAACTGATTTGAAATTGTTGTATGATCGGATTCTGTGAAGCTCTTGATTTAAAAATAAGCGATCTTCCCTTGAATCTGATGAGCTCTTTATACTAGAACGAACATTCTTGGTTTTTGACAATGTTGTATGCTCTTTATTGAAGTCTGTTTAGCACTTGGTTGAAGAACTGTTATGCTTGATTTGAGAATGATTCATACTTCACATAGTTCGGTTGTCGAGTTATGATCAAAAGACTGTTTGCTGCTGCAGCATGAACATTTATGCTGAGCGTATAATTTCGTTGGTACAAAGTATTTTATTGTCGGGCTTGACCGACTTTCTTTCTTGTTATTCTTATCGAACTTCTGACATCGAACATTCTTGATCCAAGTATGAAATTCTCTAATTTTTTTCTGAGTGTCGGAACCGAGTTAGTAATAAAAAATATCCATTCAAAATAAATATGTATTTAAAAACCCTTTTAGAAAATGTGTGCCTTTAACATTTGGGCTATGCATGATCCTACAATTTCATATGCGCTATAGGTAAAATCAGGGATGCAAACCGGTTCTGAACCGAACCGGTTTTGAACCGAACCGAACCGCTTATGTCAGCTGGTGAACCGAACCGCAAACCGAACCGGCTTCCTTTCAGAATTGCTAAACCGAACCGAAAACCACAAATAAAAACGGTTCGCTTCGGTTCAGTTCCCTGACGAGCTCTAAGACGGGAATTGCTTTCCTCGAGCCAATAATTCTTATTAATTTAGGAATTCGAAACGTTTGACTCTCTACATCCTTACCGATACCGGATCGATATAACTTTTAAGGATGACTTGACGAAAATTTAAAAACATGTAATCCTACAAGTCTTCTGCATTCGCCCTTTGATATCTTAATACACCTGCCATCAAACTACATTCTTTCCCCAAGTGGGATTACCTTAATTCAATCTTAGCCAGGAGAGTTTCTGATTCTTTTCTAGCCGACATTCTCTGTTTTCCAAATTCATTCGTCTAAGAACCAATGTACGAATCCTTTAAGACCGAAATAATACATTTTGGACATTCTTTCAAGGATTTTTAAGATATTCAAATGGATTATGGGAATTTGCAGTGTGCGAAAAGTCACATTACAATAGAAATCATAATATTTCATAATGTGTCTTTGTGAACCACTGAACCGAACCGAACCGAAACCGCGGTTCAGTCAGCTCTAAAAACCATTTAATGAACCGAACCGGCGGTTCAGAAACTGTGTGAACCACTAAACCGAACCAGTACTTACATTCGAGTGGTTTGCATCCCTGGGTAAAATAGTTATTTATTATATCCTTGCAGAGGGTATATATATTCTTGATCACCATGACGAGCTGCGATGGTTTAGCAATGCCCGTCCGCCTGTTTCTATGCCATCTCCTCCATCAGTTTAAAAGATATCTTCATGATACATTTGGAAAAACATTTATTGTGAAAAAAACGTCATATGGTTTACAAAACTGTCTTATGTAAAGCTGAAAACGAAAACTTTTTGTTTTCAATGGAAGCTTCCAACCCATGTCTGTCTGTCCGTCTTCTTATACCTGCAGTCAACTCAAGTATATTTTAATTTTAGCCACGCCCCAATCCCGTCACCGCAATTTGGAAACCACGACGTACCCTTTAAATAAGCTAATTTGGTAATTAAAATTATTTATTGATCCGCCAAGGCATTCTTGAAGATCGGAAGAACTGTTGTCGAGTTACTGCTGCAGCGCAGTAGCAGCGCTGCTTTCAGATGTTACTGCAGCATAAAAATTAATGCTGAGCATACACTTTCGTTGGCACAGACATGCGTGCTTGCCCGACTTTTATTTTACCCTTGCAGAGGGTATATTGAAATTGTCCAGATGGTTGTAACGCATAGAAAGAATCATTTCCGACCACATAAAGTATATATATTCCTGATCAGCATGACGAGCTGAGTCGATATAGCCATGTCCGTTTGTCCGTCTGTTTCTATGCTATCTCCTCCGTCAGTTTTAAAGCTAACGCCACCAAACTTTGTACGAAGTCTTCTGGTACAAATACGCTGCACATTTGTCGGAACCGGCCGGATCGGATGACTATAACATATAGCTGCCATAGAAACGATCGGTCGAAAAACTAGTTCTAGTGAGAAGAACTTTTTTGTTTTTTATGCAATCGTCTCCAAACTCCGTATTTACTACTTTTTAATGCTTTTCCATAATTCTGCCAAATTTGGTCGAACTTGGACATCTATATAGTATAGCTGTCATATAAAAGTAGAGTCAGAAAAGTAGTCTTATTGGGAAAAACTTGATTGTTTTCGTTCAAATTAGTTAGAAAACGTGCTGCAAGGGTATACAAACTTCGGCCGAGCCGAAGTTAACTTTCCCCAATTTTTTTGTGTTTTATTTTACTTAATCTCAAAGGCCCAGACAGGCCTACGACGTAAGTAATTAAGTCTACGCCACCACATATTCCGTCAACGTGGAACGTAATCCTAGTGGGACCAGATTTAACAAACAAATTTCTCCGATGCATCGCGATGTTTCAGCTTAATGACATATTTAAATTAGCTGGTGGTGGGTCACACTATTCAATGAGCTGTGTTTTGTTTTGAAGACAAGTGTATTTATTGAAGTCAAGGAAAAGCTCGGACACTTCACTCCAAGCCTTGCAAACGAAATTTAAGTCCGAGTGCTTGGGGTGGGATAAATCCCGGTCTCTCACCGCAAAAAACGGCGCGACCTTGTATTCATGCGAACACATTTTCAATCGGCTCTTTCGCTTGGTTTTTTCGGCCATTTTTTCACAAATAAAATTTTATTTTATTTTAGTTAAGTCCAGCTGCGTAACATGAAGCTGCTCAACGCAAAATACGGCCCTCTGCCTATTAACATAGAGTCCACGCATGTGCTGTTAAGCGCAAGAATACTTCTTAACTGCGTCGTCCAAAATGTTAAGTGCGAGGAACTCGTTACGCCAGCTTCTTCTTCACTCAATTTTTGTATGAAACTTCTCGTTACGTCGTAGGTCCGTCTGGGCCTTAAAGTATTGAACTTATATGCTCACTAATTTCAGTTTGATATGTATTATATCAGCTTGATATTTTCAAACAGATCGTTGTTAATTATACTCTGTACCGTAGCTACATAGAGTATTAAAAGTTTGTGCAAAAGTATGTAACATCCAGAAGGAAGCATCTCCGACCCTATAATGTATATATATTCTTGATCAGCATCAACAGCCGAGTCATGTCCGTCTGTCTGTCCGTATGAACGCACAGATCTCAGAGATGGTAAAAGATAGAGGTTTGACATGTATGGGACATATGCTTCGTATGACTGCAGGCAGATCAAGTTTATTTTTAATTTTGGCCACGCCCCCTCCCGCCCCCGCAATTTAGAAAAAATGTCATATTTCCCACAGTTTAGAAGATAGATGGCTTGTTCCTTCTGGACATATTTAGTTAACAGGATAACTTATCGATCTGTTGTATAATATAGGGTTTTATTGATATGAGAAATTTAAATGTTGAGCCTGCGATCATTTATTAATTAGCATAATTAATAAACAAGAAAGAAAGTCGGTCAAGCCCGACTATAACATACTCTGTACCAATAAAATTATACTCTCAGCATAAATTTTGATGCTGCAGTAGCAGCGAACAGTCTTTTGATCATAACTCGAAAACCGTTCATCCGATCTTCTCCATTCTTGAAGAAAACTTCAAAACTGTGGGATAAAATTGAAAATAAACTTGATCTGCCTGCAGACATAAGAAGCATATGTCCCATACATGTCAAACCTCTATCTCTTACCATCTCTGAGATCTGTGCGTTCATACGGACAGACGGACAGACGGACGGATGGACAGACGGACATGGCTATATCGACTCGGCTGTTGATGCTGATCAAGAATATATATACTTTATATGGTCGGAGATGATTCCTTCTCGATGTTGCATACTTTTGCACAAACTTATAATACTCTGTATACCTACGGTACAGAGTATAAAAATGCTAGTTTTCCTACTCCCCGTTTCTAAAATGTTCCACTGTTCGACCTGTACATGGCGATTTTTACTTACAGATGGCAGCGTCATCGCTCTGGCATTTACATAAGTGGAAGTTTCAGTGCTTTTGATTTAGTTCGAGCTCTGTCGCCTGCGCCCTGTCACATGTGACAGTCAGCGATGGCGAAATTATGAAAATGACGACGCAGACGAAAAGTAAAAATTTGAGTATTTTCGTGGCTTGCGTATGCAAATGTTTGCTGGAATTCGAAAATGGAATTCGACTGGCAGCAGCAAACCAGCAAAGTGATTTGATTACAAGTTCCACTCGGCGGCAGAGGCAGAAGCAGCCTCAGCTGTTAGATGTAAAACTTTCCACAATGCAGGCCAACAAAGAATAGCCAAGTGATATGAGCACAATGCAAGGCTGTCGAATGATGTCAATCAGCCAACTTGTCGCAACTTCAGCTGGGACAAGGGCGTCTTAAAGTCAGTGCGAAATTTAATTATTATTCTGCGGAATGATCACATGGTGCTTTGCTGAATTCTCTAGATTTTTTCCCGAGCAATTTAAAACAATATCCAGACCAGGCTATTAACGTTCGCTCCGTTCGCCAGCGCCATGCCAGGTAATAAATCTCGGCCTGTCAGCCAGAGCCTTCCTCGGGAGCCAGAGCCAGTGCCGGAGCTGGAGTCAAGTTATTTGCAGCATTTAAAGGGCGGTCGCGGTTTGGGTTGAGTCACTGTCGGAAGGTTGCCAAGCAAAATTACCTGACATGGTGCTGTAAGCACGTTAATCGGGCGTCACGAAGGCGTGGCAGGGTGGTCAGCCAGCCAAATAGGCAGGATAATTTAAGCAAAGTAGGAAAACTGAATTCACTTGAAGTGTTTTATGTTCTGCCCGATGAGCCTAGTATCAATTAGGCAAAGAGATGAGACATGCTAAAAGCTGGTTGCTTTTTGGAATAAATTCCAAATATTGTATTTATACTAAATTGGTTTAGTGGGCTTTTTAAAGGTATACCACCGAGTTAGCTTTGAACATTCATGCGGAAATTTTGCGTTGTGAAAGCATAGAGAATCAACAATCAAACAGAAAGAAATAAACATGCAGGTATGCACCTACTCGTAGAGTCAACAGGTTATATTAAAGTCGAGCCAATGTAAATGGTGATTTTTTAAGCAAATTTCTTTTTCTCAACATTGTTTTTGGCAGCACAGCTGTTTTCGTGTGACATCTTATTGTCAAACTTGTTCAGTTTGGTCTAAATTTTAACCATGAATCGATTTACAAACGAACAACGCTTGCAGGTTTTTAAATTCTATTATCAAAACTCATTTCTGGTTGAATGAACACATGAACAAACCAAACTCGTATTTGGTGTGAAGAGCAAAAAACGCGAAAAATGCACTGTATGAATTATGTGACAGCCGGATTGGACCGTACTTTTTAAAGAGATGACGAAGACAGGAAATATCCTGCCTACTCTGCTACCCCGCTATGACTACAAGCTGTTTTTTCATGATCAGCATCAACAGCCGAGTCGATATAGCCTTGTCTGCCTGTCCGTATGAACGCACAGATCTCAGAGATGGTACGAGATAGAGGTTTGATTGAAGGTTTGAGGTATGTGACAAATACTTCTTATAATTGCACGCAAATCCAGTTTATTTTCAATTTTGGACACGCCCAAACTAGCCCCGCAGCTTGAAAAAAATTTAATATCTGCCACAAAGATTGACGGTTCGTACCTTCTAGACATATTTAGTAATCACGATTATTTATCGATCCCCCAGAGGATTGGTAAAGATTCATTTCATATAAAGATGAGAGAGCACGAAGCCATGGATACTCATGAGAACGAAGATGTTGAGATGTCGAAATTTAACTTATAAAACAATTTCTTGGTCAGCTCGCTGAATATATTGATAATATGTCGTTTTTGATCCAAAGCAGCCAACTTTAGAAGTATTAGTAATACCCATACTTAGATATTTTGGAGTCCTGATCATCAAATTAAGTGTAAAAGCTAAATCTTGTCGATGCTGAATTTAAATACAATTTCCCGAATAAAAACAAAATGTTCTTTATCTTTAACCAGTTAGATTGTCCATTGAACTTTATGCAAATCTTTGACTTAATGCATTTTACCGAACAGACACATTTTTCAGTCCCAGTAGAGGCCGAGGCAGAGGTGCACAGAAAAAAATAATGATATTATCTGGGGCTCAATGTTATATTTTTTCATATCAATAAAAAGCCGATATTATAAAGTTGAAAATGACCTGTTCGAAAATATCAATCTGATATTTCCGAGAATGTAAAATCTATATTAATAAGATTACATTGATATTTAATAATGTCATTATGATACAATACAAAAAAAATATATTGAATATAGAACTTCACTCTGTGCTTTTAGTGGCTAGTACTATTAATAATGTTTGAGAATCAGAAAAACACAAATTTATTATTTTATTTACTTTACCTCTCCTTGACTGGGGATCGAACTCTGGACCTCTCGCTGCTAACACGAATAGAATGGCGTCTTATCGGACTGCACCATCGGACACATGTGTGGGAGACAAATGACCTTCGGGGCAACACACAAAACACACGCTTCCACTTTCGTTTGATGCTAGATCAAGACTGACTCGGCTTGGGTTTATTGGCAATCCTAGAACTTATCGATAACAATGTGTGCTTAATAAGTATGGCTAGAATGTATATCGATAAACCAAAGAATAACAAACTTATAGATATGACAAAATAATAATTAACTAAAGTAGATTAAAGTACCGCACAGCCAGAGTGGCAGTGAATAGACTAACCTTAAAGTACTCTATCCTACTACACATGTGTGGCGACACGCCGCAGAGCCTACTTAAATAATTCGTTACGTTGGCTGAAATTTCGAAATGAATCACCATTTGTCTCCTTCCAACTTAAAATTTTCTATACGTCCCTTTCTCTTTATGGTCAAAATGAAATTTTTTAGTTTCGAAGTAATATGAAAAAAAAAGATATGTGCCAAAATATCAAATTAACCAGCCAAGATTAAATTGATATTGATATTTTTTTTCTCTGTGTGCACTTGGTGAAGGGAGGCACGCTTAAGGATGCACAGCTAGTCCTTTATGAATGTGGACGGCTTGAGGAGCAAAGGATGGCAGTCAGCGTAATCGCAGGCTAAACAGACCCCACAAGTAACTTCTGCAGTTTGATGATTTCGAGAAAACGGTTCTGGGACGCGGCCAGCAGCCTGTGCCCTAATTGAACTGTGCAGAATGAAGCGATTAAAAAGTACATAAATATTTTTAATGCGGTTGGGGGCATTGCGAAGCATTGCCTTGCGGTCGTCCCGCAGAGGCACCCAACTTATTTAACATCAAATCGTCCCTCTTATGTCTTATGTGTTAAGTAGTTTAAGCTTACAGTAGAAAATATAAATTTAACATAAAAAAAACATTCTTACCCACCTAACCATGTTATCAAAATAAAACGTTTTCATGAGAACATGAATATGAAAAACATGAACCATTTTTTGGATTTAGTCTTATTGTGGTAAAAGCCTACTCGGGTGATAAAATGTGGTGCAGTAGGTAGTGCATGAGCCTGTTGGGTACACAGAAGGCCGAGAGTGTAAGTTTAAGTAAGCCCTGCCCGACTTCGATAAACCCGTGACTCAATGGAATTAGTGTTTAATAACCTTCCTTATCTTAATTAACAGAGCATTAACATTAATTTAAATATTTCAACATTATGTAAGCGGCTCAGAGAGGAATGCAAAGTTTTTATATAATCTGTATAGCTCTACCATTTATTACCCGATCTATATGAGATTGTAGTTGCTGAGCACTAGTGAATGTGCCTGCAAAATCTGAGCTCGATATATTAAAGAAGTAAGGGTGCTGCAGTCGAGTGCACCGACTGCAAAGTACCCTGTTGATTTGATTTCATTTATTTGTTTTTGAAGTTGAATGTAACCGGATTTTGTAACAGCTATTAAAGAGTCATCCTGAAAGTACGCCACATTATTTTGTCATTTTAGCTGTTTCTTCTATAATCTAAATTGTTTCACTTATAACTTCGGTGTTATTTGTTCGATCTGATTGTACTTTTCGTGGTCAATAACTTGACATAAACTTGTTCAGACAATACTAGTTATATTTAAAATTTGGTGGCTCTAGCTCTTCTAGTCTCTGAGATCTTGGTGTTCATACAGACGGAGGGACAGGGCTATATCGACTCGACTATTGGTGCTTATCAAGAATATATTCTATATATATTCTTGATCAGGGTGATTAGCTGACTCGATTGAGCTTTGTCCGTCCGTCTGTCTGTTTCTACGCGAACTAGTCTCTCAGTTTTAAAGCTATCGAGCTGGAATTTTGCACAGTCTTCTTTTTGCTGCACACTACTAATATGTTGAAACCGACCGGATCGGATGACCATATCTCATAGCTCACATAGGAACAATCGGTCGGAAAACTAGTTTTAGTATGAAAAACTTTTTTCTTTTAAATGGAAACGACTCCAAACTTTGTAATCGTAGGTTTTCTATGTTTTTTTATAATTCTACCAAGTTTTATTAAAATCGGACGACTATATGGTATAGCTGCCATACAAAAGATAGGTCTGAAAAACAGTCTGACTTAGAGAAACTTTTTTGTTTTTAAAGGTAGCATCCTGCAATTTTGCATTTGTTTGTTTCACATGCTTTCACAAAAGATTACAAAGTTTTGGCCAAACCGGATGACTATATCATAGCTCCAATACGAACGATAGGTCGGAAGTTAGCAAAAAGAGTATTTTTTTAAATTATTTAAACGAGCACTCTCGTTCTCGTTTTACCTTTTTTTTAGGTTTGTTCTTTTCGCTTATTCATGGATGTTTTTACCCGTTACTCGAAGAGTAAAAGGGTAAACTAAAGTCGTGCAAAGGGATGCAACAGGCAGAAGGAAGCATCTCAGACGCCATAAAGTATACACTCAGGGAAAAAATCAAGAAGATCGTCCTTGATATCAAGATGATTTGATGTCAAAAGTACGGTAAGAACGAAAATTCTTGGATCCAAAAAGAAAATACTGAAGCCAAGCACGGATTTTCAAGCACGAAAATTCTTGGTTTTGAATTTAGTCTTCTTGTTATCAAGCATTAATAGTCTTGGATCCTAGAAAAGATCTTCTTGGATGCAAGCATAAATATTCTCGACTCTAAGAATTGTTTTTATACTCTGTACCGTAGGTACATAGAGTATTATAAGTTTGTGCAAAAGTATGTAACATCCAGAAGGAAGCATATCCGACCCCATAAAGTATATATATTCTTGATCAGCATCAACAGCCGAGTCGATATAGCCATGTCCGTCTGTCCGTCTGTCTGTCTGTCCGTATGAACGCACAGATCTCAGAGATGGTAAGAGATAGAGGTTTGACGTGTATGGGACATATGCTTCTTATGTCTGCAGGCAGATCAAGTTTACTTTCAATTTTGGCCGCGCCCCCTCCCGCCCCCGCAATTTAGAAAAAACGTCATATCTCCCACAGTTTTGAAGATAGATGGCTTGTTCCTTCTGGACATATTTAGTTATTAGAATAACACTGCTCGACAGCATTTTTCCCCAATTCACCAAACCAACTTTTTCTAAAGTATTTTGGCCCGCTGAGCACGAAAATCGACATGAAAAAAAAAAATCTGTCGAATCGTTATCGAGATATTATCGATAAACCATTTTTTTCGATTTTTTCAAAAGTTGCCTCCACTTAAACTCTCATTACTTTTTTGTTTCTACACCTATTGAAAAGTTTTAAGTCAATTAAGAAAGAAGAAACCTGACGGAAAGTTTCGTTTTCAGACAAAAATGTGATAGGATGAAGGCTTTCAGAGCTATAGGCCCAAATGTAAAAAAAAAAACCTTAATTTTTAAAAAATTATCGAAATTAAAGTGCTTAAAAATGCAAACTGATAAACAAAATTAATGTTTTTTTTAAATTCGAAAATAAAGTATTTTATTAACTTTAAGAAAAACCTTCATACACAAAAATCAGACATGAAAGGGTTTTTTCAAAAATTTTTTGGTGAAAAGGGGCAGACTCACAAGTTTCATCACTAACTCAGCATTTTCACAAACCAAGTGGCATTCATTTAGATCTTTAATATAAATCTCAACTCTGCTTGATTAATAAGGTGTGGCTTTTTTTCCAAAGCAGTGAATTCTTCTTCGCTTGATATAGCGCTTTCGATCTTACGGCGCTTTATGGAGCTTGGGGGACATATTGGAGCTGCGCAGTTCTTGGAACGAATCGCTGGTTTGGTTACGGAAGAAGCATCTGCATATTCAACACAATGCTTTTTCCCACGGGTTTTTCTTCTAGAAATCTTGGTAAGGCAAACGTAACAATCCTTCTCGTGGTCCACTGGTTCCCTCAAAATCATTGGAGTTTCAAATGAAAAGTTTTAAATTTTTCCTGAAGACCACTTTTGCAAAATTCTACAGCATCTTGAGCATTATACTTGTGAAACCCAATGAGCACCTTCATTTTTTATTGCCAGTCCGAAGTAATTAAAATACATTTTTTTAAGCGACTCCGTAATGCTATATCCTCCACTAGAGCCTGGACTTTATTTACTTAACTGTCTTAAGCTTCACCATCGATAACTTATCGATATCGAAAACTGGTTTTACACTGAGACACGGTGCGTTACATTTCTGAGTCACATCTTCATGTGAACGTCAAATTAAGTCAGGCATAAGTGTAAAGAGTCGTAATAAGTTTTATGTGAGATTTAAATTAAAGATCTAAATGAATTCCACTTGGTTTGTGAAAATGCTGAGTTAGTGATGAAACTTGTGAGTCTGCCCCTTTTCACCAAAAAACCCTTTCATGTCTGATTTTTGTGTATGAAGGTTTTTCTTAAAGTTAATAAAATACTTTATTTTCGAATTTAAAAAAAACATTAATTTTGTTTATCAGTTTGCATTTTTAAGCACTTTTATTTCGATAATTGTTTAAATTTTGAAAAAATTAAGGTTTTTTTTTCTACATTTGATCCTATAGCTCTGAAAGCCTTCATCCTATCACATTTTTGTCCGTCAGGTTTCTTCTTTCTTAATTGCCTTAAAACTTTTCAATAGGTGTAGAAACAAAAAAGTTATGAGAGTTTAAGTGGAGCCAACTTTTGAAAAAATCGAAAAAATAGTTTATCGATAATATCTCGATAACGATTCGACAGATTTTTTTTCATGTCGATTTTCGTGCTCAGGGGGCCAAAATACTTTAGAAAAAGTTGGTTTGGTGAATTGGGGGAAGATTGACTTTCATTTTGTCGAGCAGTGTAACTTATCGATCCGTCAAAGGAATGAAGAAGATCGGATGAACGGTTTTCGAGTTATGATCAAAAGACAAAATTTCTTGGTACAGAGTATGTTATAGTCGGGCTTGACCGACTTTCTTTCTTGTTTTTTTTTGCATTCTTCTAATGGATCGAATATATAAAAATTTTATTATTTATTTAACTATTTATTTATTTAAAGAAATTAACTTTGTATAAAATTTTAATCTTTAATGTTATCAATTCTATGTATATTACTTTATTTATATACTATTTTAAACTTGTCTTTAGTCCGTGAAATTATTTTAATCTTGTTTAGGAAGTATGAGGTCTATTTTTAAATTAAATTTTGTGAAGTATTTTTGAAAGCGATCTAGTCTTTTGATTTATATGGAGCCATGCATCGTCGTAATATGTCAGTGAAGTAGTTTGTGTGTTATCTTAGAGATAACCGACCTAGCCTATGGTCTTGCGGAATGGTGATCAGGTAGGGTGGGCAACATCTGCTGTCGCAACAACATCAGCGCAGCAACACAAACCGCATTGGCCAGTGCAAGAACATCAGCACTGCCTTCTCTCTGTTAAATTGCGTAAAGTTCTTTCCTTTCTTATCTTTTCTGTCCCTGTCTGCTTTCTATCTGCCTTTCTTTTCCAGTGAGTTTTGTTAAGATTTTTCCTATCCCCCCCTTATCGCACGCGAAATTAATATAATTATATGTAGAGCAAGCGAGTGAGTAGCACGGTGGTACATCCTATATTGAACCCATCCCTTTACCGACGTCCTTTGAGCCGGAACCAGCGCGTGCTCCGCTAGGCGCTACACGACCATCTTCTCGTTTAACTTAACATTCCTCTACGTTGTATGTTACATAGCCTATTTTTAAACCATAAGATGATTATTGTGAAGGCCACTCTCATCCACTCGTGTTGCGATGAAGGTAGAAAGGGTGCGATAATTGATTGGAATTCATAATATTAACATGAATGCTCTGAAATGCTTATCCAGAATTACTTGCTCATTCATCAATCCATGCAGGAAATGTATGGAACCTGCAATTGCCACGACAAGATTACAAATTCTGCACACCCCACGGTTCTCTTCTTTGGAGGAAGCGGCCAAGAGGCCCCCAAAACTGTTATTGGCATTTGCCAAAACGACAAGAATCCTCCTGGACTTCTAAGACAAACGTACCCAAATAATCACCCGGCCTCATTAAGGACCCTAAGGTCTATATGTGACCCCATCTGGGGTCAGCCGGAACTACCTACCTACCTACCTCATCAATCCAGCAAATATTACTATTCATTTCTTTCAGGTAGAATTTTTTCACGCATAAAAAATTATTCATTTGATGCTTGACCTTGGCTCTTCTGATGGATTCAATAGAAATATGAATATCAAGAGGACACATGCCGAAACACAATTTGCTTAAATCCTGTAGACAGCAAAGTGAGCTGCCAACTCACTTGTGTAAAAGTGCGAGTATCTATAACTAAGTAACCTTAAACTGGTTCCTTCACTTCGAAAGGGGGGTGGGTGCATGATGCGCAAATATTTGAGTCAAAGTCTTAAGCTTTGAACTTGCGAAAAGATGAGAAGGAACAGGTGTAAGTGTGTGCTAGGCAAATATAGCCTAAGAAGTCGTGGGAATGCCGACACACACGCACACCAGCACAAAGGCGCGCTGCTTCTCCTTGGGTTATTGTTGTTGTATCAAGTGGCAGGAGCAATCAAAAAGGACTCCTGTTACAATACTGCCTGTCCCTGCCCCTCGCGTCACAAGCGAAACATTGTAACGAGACAATAATACTCTGTGCGAGTGTGCGTATGTGTGGGTGTCCTTTGCGCCAGCCCCGGGGAACAGGAGCAGGTTGCCACGTTAGCGGATTTTATGCCTCATATTGGCTTTTAATTTTACGCGCAAATGCTGAGCCCGCAGTGTCAGCAGATATCAGCGGCTAAATTATTGTTTGGGATCAGGCGGCAAATACATTATATCCTGGCTCAGCTTTTTTGATATATTCTCCAGATATTTACGAGCACAAGTATTTGCATGAGCAAAATGATTATCCTGTGGAAATGTGTATTCTTTAAATGCCAATTTACCTTAGCACCCCCGGCGCACTGCCAGGCAGAGAGCAACAATGTAAGGCGCGCCAAGAAAAGCACATTACAAGTGAAAACACCGCACAGTGATTCAATTTGCGGCATTCTACTTTTCATTATCCCAGCCAAGTTGGTTAAATTAACAATAATAATTTTTATGTGCCATGCCATGGAGTTATTAAAAGCTGCCAGTGTGTGTCTGCGCTCGCGTGAGTGTTTGTGTGTGTCTCCGCCATGAAAAGCGGAAGCAATATAAAAAAGCATTCAACTCCAGTGACATTCCACTTCCTTCCCCTCCCTCGCTTTTATTTTCAATTATGAAATTTAAATTGCTATGACAACCACAATTATTATTAACAACCATAATGAGGTTAATAATATGTGCAATGGATTTACAGTCAGAGTAAAATGTGAAAATGAAATTAATTAGCTGCATTTGTAAAGCACCGCAACATTGGGATACAAAAAAAAACTATTTTATATTTGGAACTAATTGGCTTAATGGACCGAACTTGGTGGATGTCAGGGTTAACCTCTTAATACCTTATGGTATAATCAAATTTAAACTCTTTGGGCTACCTGGTACTTGGAAGTACTTACTCAGCGATTAGGCAATTGAAGGCTCAAGTCAATGAAGTTTCTCAGCATTTATAATTTAGGCTTGGTTATGAAATGGTTATGTTTTGTAAAAAAAATCCTGACACTGACACATTGATATGACTCAAGACGTAATGCGAAATGCAAGAAAAAGTAGTTTTATGCAGATGGTGGATTCTATTCAAAATAAGTAGTACTTTAGTAGAAGTACCAGAGCCAGTAGCCAGTACCGGTAGTAATAGTAGTACCAGAGCAGCGTAAACTATTTTAATCCGTTCATCCAATTCTCACCAGTATCTTGGCAGATCGATAAACAGTTTTGATTACGAAACATTATCTATAAAACAGTGGAAGGTATATAAAGAAATAAATTGCCTAAATAAACTTGATCTGCCTGCAGATATAAGAAGCACAAGTCCAATACATGTCAAACCTCTATCTCTTACCATCTCTGAGATCTGTTTGTTTATACGAACGGATGGACGGACATGGCTAAATAGTTAATGGAAAAATTAACAAATAAACTAGGTGCGTGTGGAAATTAGGTAACAATCAAATTGAAGGTAAGACTTTTCATGCTTAAAACAAGAAGATCTCTTCATGAAATCGAAACTTTTCATTTATGCAACCTAGAAGATCTATCCTAGAAATCAAGACTTTTTATGCTTGCTAGATCCAAAAATATTCCATTTCAAAATTTTAACAACAAAAATGTTTGATTTCAAGCACAATCGGCTTGATTTTTTGCTAAGTAAAAAAAAGTCGAAATGCTCACCTTTGGTTTTCAAGCTCAGTTTTCTGTGAATGGTACAAATTTTTTACGTATAACAATCAGCTGTTCATCGATCGTAGCTTGACTTTAAGCTTTCAAATTTTGAACCCCAGCCTAAAAGAAAGGGGACAACATTAGTTTCTTGCCAAACTATATCCAAAAAAGCGCAAAGTTCCATAAAATAATAGTTGGAGGGCTCAAATACAAACCTTTCGTGTTTGAATTCTTCATTCTGGACTGAGGTGATTCGTCGAGAATTATAGTAAATTGGTTACATTTATATTTTGCTTCACGGCCAAGCCTAGCTCATCTCAATTTTTTAGCTTGTATGCTTCTAATTTTTTGCACAAGAGAAAGGGACCATTTCAGTCTAACGTCAAAGTTTAAGAAGATTTTTCATGGCTAGTTATACTTCACAGCTGCTGAAGAAGTGACTGAGTGTGTGTCTTTTAAAAGCAAACCACATTTTCATTTGATCCTTCGAGGCGAGACCGAGCCCACGACCTCTTGCACAGCAGGTACACACACAGCCCGCTGCACCACATCCTTTTACCGAAAATAGAGTCAAAAATGTGTCTACGATATCTAAACTTATACATCTCATCATCAATCGAACTTATATACTGATTCCGGTCTTAAATCCTGTAGGAGTCTGTGCCTTGGATGTCAGAGCAGTCGACAAGGCTGTCGATTGTGTATAAATAATGTTCAGTTGATTCGTAGACTTCAAGCGAGAACCCTTAAATATATTTCGAGAGCTAAGCAGTACTTGTGTATAATTATTGTGCATGCTCGAGTCATTACAAATCCTTTGACTTTCTACTTTTCATTCAACTTGTACGCTTTCTAATCAGATAGTAGACAATAAATTGCTCAGCTAATCTTTAATTTTACTACTGTAAAGTTACATAAATTTTTTATCATAATAGATACCCACAGAAATGGAACTCTCTCTGTATTCATATGCCAAGCTATGCAATTTTTGAGTTCCTCTATAAATGTAAAATCGGATGTTGCTAAGAAATAGCCATTATTATTTATTGCCTTTAACATAGGCGAGGTCAAGTTTCATCACACGCGGCGTATGCTTAATCCGCTTTCATAATTTAACAGCTCAGCTGGCGCGCAAAGCCAAGTGAAGCAAAAGCTAAAGCAGTGCAAAGCAAGAGGCTTTGGGCCGCCCCAAGAATACGTCACGTTGACATTGACAGGGCAGAAATCTTGATTAGCAAACTGAAGGAGAGTGCAATTTAAGGAAATAAATGTAGCGGAAATTGAAGGGACAATGCCCAGATCATTCACATTCACACTTCTCCTGGCAGCAGCAGCTAAACCATTGTAAATAACTATTCAAAATTTATATGGTTTTAACTGTTTAGCCGGCTTGTGCAGCTTTAAACTTTACTGCCCACAAAGATCTGTGCGGGTTAACATGAGTAGGATTCGTGGAGACTGCGAGGAAAAAAATAACGAGCACATAAATTCTGTAACAAAAGCTGGCCAAGTTGGCTCGTTTCGCCGGCTCATATCACAAAGCTATTAAATAATGCGAAATTTTAGTTCGCTTTTTCTATTATTATTATTTTTGAACTACTATTATGCCGACGGAGGGACGACGACGCTGAGGAACTTGATCGATAATCCACTGTAGTTAGTAATGGTTGGAAGCAGGAACTTGAGTGCCGGCGACCATTAAATCAAAGTTAATTTGATAAATTACTTTTATGTTACTAAATCAGCCAAACAGGTACGCTCCGCGGGGTCTTTCGGGTCCTGTGATGTGTTGAAATGTGTCATTCACAATATTCTAAAACTATTTCAATACCGATTTGAGAGTGTTCTTGTAACGATTGTGAGAAAAGAGGTAAGGACAAGTAAGGGCGCTGAAGTCGAGTGCCCAGGCTAGAAATTCCTTGTTCCCTTGATTCCATTAAGCAAAATTGTTTTATGCATAAACCCGGTGTATTTTGTCCGATCTTATTGAGTTTACAGCATAACTTAACCTAACTCTAACTTAACTTCCTGATCATCTCAGAGAACATTTTAATGATAGTTCGAAAATTCGAAGAGTTGTGCTCCTATGTTAAACGTATGTGCCATTTATTGTTTAGATTCTAGTGCAAAACACATCGGCAATTCGCTGAAACTAAAAGACTTGTTAAACAATCTCTCAGACGACGTGCTGATGAGTATTACAACATGAGTAGCTAATCAAATATACATCGTTCCTTGCACACAATTGCAAGTAACAAAATTGACTTTTTAGAGCGGACGTATCACCCGCTGATTCTGCGGTATTCAAGATGATCCACCTAAATTTAAATTAAATTTCTCAGACTGGGACGAACTGCACAATCATGTCATCATAATTGGGGCAACATTGAATCATTAGATTCGCAAGGGAATCATTAGATTACGGTGACTTCTGTTTGAATAACATCCGTGTTGCAGTGTGAGAGAACCATTTTTGAGAAAAGCTGGAATTAAAATGATACCAAAAGTTTGACAATTAAAATATCAAGATGATAACTGCTTATACATCAAGCCGATCAAGCCCGACTATAATATACTCAGTACCTCAGTACCAAAGATTTCAATTATCAAACAAAGTGTTACGGGGTGTTAATTGCTGCTTATCCCTGTTCCAGCCAGTGCTGCCCATCTTTTTATATTTGTTTTAACTATAACTCGACTATCGCTCATCCGATCTTCACCATTCTTTCGTCGAATCGATAAATAATACTGATTACTTAACATGTCCAGTAGGTACGAACATTCTATCTTTGAAATTGTGAGAGATTTAATTTGTTTCTTAAGTTGCGGGGTGGGAGTGGGCGTGGCGAAAATTGAAAGATGCTTCCTTCTGGCTGCTACATACTTTTACACAAACTTGTTATACTCTATGTACCTTTGGCACAGAGTATAAAAAACAATACATTTCTCTAGTTACCTTTACGATCAAGGAATCGTGTCGTTTTTGGGTCGGAAGGGGTTTGTGGAACACAAAATATAATTTACTGTTAAGTAAAACTTCATATCTTAGTTTTCGTAGAAAAATATCACCAATGTACTGTTAAGCTCTTGCTTTTGCGAATCATTGAAAAGCTTTGGAGTTGAAGATCTTAAGCACAGAGGCTAATATCTGTTTGGATTTTATATGAAACTTTCGGTTTTTTGTTACACTTTCTCGCCCAGACACTGCACACTGAATGGCCAAATTTTTTGCAAAAAGTCGAATTTTTAATGACAATGTTTTATGATGTTTGGCATTTTTTCTAAAAGAGTATACTTCAAGTATAACAATTCTTAAAATATAAGCTGTCGGAGGGCAATTTAACTGGCCTGCTTAGTCTGATGTTTGCTTGTCTGTTTGTTTGCATAAAAAAGCGGAAAAGTGTATGTCACCTTTGCTACAAGAGACAATTTCTGCTAGTGAACAAATAAAATTTGTGAAATATGCAAAATACAGTAAAATTTATGTTTTATGTAAGTAATATTAAGCAATTGTGTTAAGCCTGTGAAATTATTAACATTAATTTGTTTTGTGATACGTCCTTAGTCTGAGAAAACTTACTCAAAGCGCCTTTCCCCTGTGGACTTAAAACCATCTTTCGCACACTTTTGTCCAAAATGTTTTTATGTTAAAGTGTTCTTCAAAATATGCATTTTCACTTGTTATCTACACTTTTTCCCGATTTTGCCCATTCTCCTACTTTTAAGAAAGATTAAGTTCAGCCTAGGACGTATTTTCAGTGTGAGGCAGATCAATAGTCAAGAAAATGTATACTTTTTAAGGGATTCTTAAACAAAATAACATGCAAGCCGTAAGCTCCAAGACAAATAATAGTATAAAACATGCGAAAACTAATTAAAAGGTAAAAAAAATCAACAATTATACGTATCCGTCACGTGGGACCATATGGGCGGTAAGGTAGTCGTGGTAGGATCGTCTTAAAACTTTTTCGGGTGATATTCTACATGCCAAAAATTTGACTTTTCAGTCCAATGTGCACTGTGCGAAGGATGGAGTCCGTTGTAAACTAAAAGCATCGATTCGAGGACCAGTTCCTGTACTTATCGAACCTAAGGTTTTTGTTCGAATCTGACTTCATAAATTGTTAGATAGTTGACAGATGTTGTTGCCTAGTAAATTACTATTAGAGTGGACCTAATTTATATAATTCTTAGTTCTATCTTAAGTCTTAAAGTCTTCCATTAGGAGAAAGCATTAAATTCTACGTTCATGAATGTGGAAGACTTGCTCTAATAAACTGATCTGTTGAAATTGAACTAGTTTTTTATTAAATTACACAGTACGACACTAAAAAAAAACCTGGGATGAGACAATTGACTTACATGGAGATGTTCGTGGGTGGATCTTTAAATGGCACTCCATCTGGGGGTTTTTTTGGCTGAGGAGTAACATCTCTTAGGGACATGCAACAGACCATTATTCCATCATAAGTTTAGTTTTTAATAAAAATCTACCATGCGGTTTAAAAGATATTCAAGACTTTAGGTTTGACCCCTTCTGGAGGTAACTTAACCAACTGTACGAATAACGCGATTTTTTGATATTACGTTCCTAATGACTCTGTCTGTGTTTGCTGAATTTTGTGGATTTTTATCTTGTACCATTGACAGCTAAGTTAAAACTGTTGTCGCTGTGTGTTGCTGGTACAAAAGTACCCATAGAACGCGATCCTAGGGTACAGTTGAGAAACTGGGTATGAGGCGATTCTTACAGAAGCGCCTTCTATCAGAATTTTAGGGTCTCACCGGGTTTTTTCAAGAAGTTTGATTTTGTCGAACTGTGTTATCGATACCATAAATCACCATTCGAGAGGTGATACCGCCTTAGGGCTTGGAGTACCGCAATAAAGATTTCTTCCGGCTTCGACTACGTCTTTAATCTGTGGTCAAAGTACCAAATGCAAATTGTGAGAATTAAACTTGCAATTGAACCATTTCAAAATGATTGAGTGAGAGTTTAGATTCTTCCAGGTAATCCTTACTTCAGTTCATCCCTAGTTACTTCCCTCAACCTTCTCCTCCTTTTAAGCTTTTCGTTAGGTAAGTCATTTATTCACACAACTTTGCACATATTTCATGCGCTTTGCAAGTTTTTAATGACTACTCTCACTACGATTGTGTGGCTTATCTGCCGGCTTCTCTGAAATCCAAGCTGCTAATTGGCGCCTGTGGCTTTGCTATATAAATACACATATAATATTCTTATATAAAAATTACCTTCACTGGCTGTCAACTTTATTTAAGCCCATTATGCAATTCACAGTGCACGCGCGACCAGGCTTTGCTCTCTTCTTAAGCCCTGAATGTTGTCCCTGAACTGAAACCGTAGCTCATGACCCAACTCAAAGCGATAAGATGCAGCCGCAATTTGCCGAGGACTTGTTTGTCCTTGTGATGTCCAACCTTTGTGATTTCGTAGAAAAAGGAGACGAGGAAATGTTTGCCTCCTTTAGCCTTAATAAAGCGTAAAAATTGCTGTCGTTCGCTGCTCAATTCCATAAACTTCATTTGGCCACGCTGCTCCTTTATAGGCCATTCGCTTGGCAAATTTCCCCCAACCAACGTCTGAGCTACTTGTCAACGGAAATTGCCAGCCGGAAATTATTGTGTGTGACAATGACATAAGAATATGAACAAAAAAAATAAAATAATCCTGGCCTAATAGCTACAAAGAACCATTTTGCATATATTTATAACAAAATTAGAAACTAAAATGGTTTAACATGGTTTTTTGTTCAAAATAGCTCAAGAATAGAGTGCACAATAAAGGCCGAACAGTTATTTTACCAAATTAATCAATTTGAGTTTTTCAACCGGCTCAGCACACATACTTTCGCATTTGAATGTGATGTGTGGGTGGCTTGCAACACGATAGGGGCAGGTGTGAGGCGTAAGGTTATGCTAAATCAACGATCCGGCATCATTGCCTTCCCACACTCTTCCTTATATGTATTTTGTTCCTTATCCTGGATCTTTAATTTACCAAATCCATTCAATTCAATTCAATTCATTTCTCTTTTAGGACAATTTCAATACACATCGCACGCCCGTTCTTTTTGATTTTCTTTTTTCGTTCTTCCCTCCCGATTTTGGGAAGAAGACAATTTAATTTAATACATATTCCATTAAGCCTAATTTTTTATCCTGTGCTTTCTCCTTGCAGTGTGGTATTTGTGAGCCTGTTGCTCGCCTGGGGGATTTGTCGGATGCGCTTGGCTTAGGCACGCACACACACACATGCAAATGAAGAGCGAAATAAAACGTATCGGTTTTCCATTGTTTGTTGCGGACTGTTGTTTTATGGCTTGTCTCTTTTTTCTCGCACTGAAATTGAAAATATTCATAAAAAATAACACAGTGCCTTTGTTTGGTTTTGAGGATGTTGGGGGTGTCATGGCAACGGGCTTAATTAGAATGCCTGCAATATAATGAATAATTTTAATGAATTTCTGTACAGCTAATTGCCTTCAGAGGCGGATACATTTCCAGTTGTTTAATATTGCAAAGTTTCCAAGCACAATGACAAAAGTTTGAGTTAACTTTAATATTGCCCGCCGTGTCGTTGCATTGTTCCTCTCGTTGAAGCAGAGAAACTTTGGATAATTAACTTTGACCAATTTGGGAGAAACATAAAAATAATAATTAATTAGTTTTTAATTAAAATGCCAAAACCTGACTTAGAGAAAACAGTGGGGATTTGGGAGACAGTCGTTTGTTAAGCGTGTGTTACGTCCTTTTTAAGGCGACAAGATTAGACTGAACATACATATTTTTCGACGAGACGAGTACTCCTTACTTTGATATACAAGTTACTCAGGGAAATCAATGCTCTATAGCCTTTCCCAATGTCAATAAACAGAGCATTAACATTATGTAAACATATCACCATTATGTTAGAAAGAAGCGCATACTGGTGTTTAAGGGGGCGCATTTTTTTTTTTGTAAATGAATGCCTAAAATGTTAAGAATATTGTGTCAAAATTTCAAGTCGATTGGAGCAAAATTGACGAAGTTACGTATTTTTATACCTGTCGCATTTCAGGTACCGTACAAATTTTTTAGTGTTCAAAACATTAAACCGTTTTTCCCACAACTCACGTTTTCAAAGTCGGTGCCCCTCATAACATAAAAACTACTGAACCGATCATTTTGAAATTTTGAATACTATTTCTGAACATAGTTTACGAGGTAACGCAGTCGAGTTTTTTTTTTCAAATTTGTTAATAATTTTTATTTTACAATAACAAATTAGCCGAATTTTTTCCAAAAAAAAACATTTTTTCACTTCAAAATTTTCCAAAAAAATGACAAAATAAAATTTTGAAAAAAACTCGACAGCGTTACCTGGGGAAAACTATTATCTAACGAATAAACTTTGGGTTTTTGATTTCGGATGCTCCAGCACCAAGTTATGAGGGGCACCGCAATTCCCCTTTTTTCCGAGAGGCTTTCGAATATTTGCTGCCATTGCCGTGTTTTTATACTCTGTACCGTAGGTACACAGAGTATTATAAGTTTGTGCAAAAGTATGTAACATCGAGAAGGAATCATCTCCGACCCTATAAAGTATATATATTCTTGATCAGCATCCACAGCCGAGTCATGTCCGTCTGTCCGTCCGTCCGTCTGTCTGTCCGTATGATCGCACAGATCTCAGAGATGGTAAGAGGTTTGACATGTATGGGACATATGCTTCTTATGTCTGCAGGCAGATCAAGTTTATTTTCAATTTTGGCCACGCCCCCTCCCGCCCCCCCCGCAATTTAGAAAAAACGTTATATCTCCCACAGTTTTGAAGATAGATGGCTTGTTCCTTCTGGACATATTTAGTTAGCAGGATAACTTATCGACTTAAGATCGGATGAACGGTTTTCGAGTTATGATCAAAAGACTGTTCGCTGCTACTGCAGCATCAAAATGTATGCTGAGAGCATAATTTTCTTGGTACAGAGTATGTTATAGTCGGGCTTGACCGACTTTCTTTCTTGTTTCATATATCTTCGTGAAAATTTTATACAACATTCTTTAAATGTCATACTTGAATGTGCTTTTAGTTTTAATAAAGAGATTTTAACTGTGTCGTCACAAAAAATTCACAAAAAAGTGAATTTTTTCGTGCGAATTAAGCTTTTTGTCTGTTATTAAAAAACATTTTATATGGAAAATAAAAACAAATTTCGCAATTTAAAGTCGGTTCTGCCCGACTTAGATATACCCGTTACTCAGGGGAATTAGTGGTTCATTACCTCCTTCTATGTTAATTAACAGAGCACTAGCATTAATTTGAATATTTTAAATTTAATAATTGAATTTACAAGAATTATGAAGTCTTCAGATCGCGGGGTACTCCGCGGTTCAATGGTATAAATTATTTTAAAGTTGCAATTTTTTGTTTAAAACAGGCCCTAAAAAGAGCATCCTAGTACACATATTAAATAAAGTTTATGCAGATGGAATCTTTTCCGACCATATGAAGCATATATATTCTTAACCAGCATCAACAGCCGAGTCGGTATAGCCCTGTCTGTCCGTCTGTCCGTATGAACAAAATAATGGTAAGAGATGGAAGATAATATTTTAGAAAAATACTTTAATATATCTTCCCAACTATAATGAATCAGATCTATCATTATTATCATTTGATACCATTCAAATCACGCATAGATATGCAAATATTTATTTTCACTCTGAACTTTAATGATTATGTCAGTTTATACTCGCACTTCATGCTGCCAGCAGCCAAATCTGAGATGGAAGTAGGGCCAGAACCCAGACAAGCAATTGCTTTTAATGTCGTTGATTAGACGCTTAAAGCGATAGCCACTTAAGCACAGCTTGGTGCCTCTGCTTTTGTTGTCTACTTTTAGGCCATTTAACCGACAACCAGCTGAGCATTAAAAAGAGTTTGTAGTCAAAAAAAAAATTGCAAATTGTTTAATGGGGCGCATGAGTAACGTGCGGTGTTTAGAATTACCAAATTAATGCGCACGCGAGTTTCTTGTTATTTTTCTTCTACTTCGTGCTTCCGTTCTACCACAGCAAAACTTTTCGCCAGCAAGAAAAGTTCTTTGGCAGCACAGTACTTTATTTAGTAATTTTAAGTTTATTTTTTACGTTATTAAATTTGCCAGCCAAGTTGGAGAAGTTGGTTTTATTGTTGTAACTGTTCGTTGCTGTTTAATGCCGGTCTTGTTTATTAAATAAATATTTGGCGTAACTTCTTTGGGCCGTTCGCTTTGATTGGCTAGGTCAAGGTGTGTGGCCGGGGGGGTTGGGTAATCGCAATGAAATAAAAATGCAAGCATACTTTGCTTTGTGCGAAAATGGTTGTAAAAAAAATCATTAAAGGGCGAAAATACACACCGATAATATATTTAAAAGGTTGGCACTTTATTCCTTTTGCATAAATTCTGCAGAGACTGCTAAGCGAAGCAAACTTCAGCGAAACTTTTTTCGATTATTTATTCCTTTGAGATATCGAATGAAGTCTTGGTTTAAATAAGTTCATTCAATAAGATCCATTTTCTGATTGTTAGGTAGGTAGGTAGTTCCGGCTGACCCCAGATGGGGTCACACATAGACCTTAAGGTCCTTAAGTAGGCCGGGTGATTATTTGGGTACGTTTGTCTTAGAAGTCCAGGAGGATTCTTGTCGTTTTGGCAAATGCCAATAACTGTTTTGGGGGCCTCTTGGCCGCTTCCTCCAAAGAAGAGAACCGTGGGGTGTGCAGAATTTGTAATCTTGTCGTGGCAATTGCTGGGCAGCTGCAAATTAGATGTTCAAGAGTTTCTGCGACTCCAGGTTCCATACATTTCCTGCAGGTGTCCTCTGTTGTTATGCCTAGCTTTATCGCATGAGCGGCTGCTAGGCAGTGTCCCGTTAGTATGCCAATGAGCAGTCTACAGTCTCTTCTCTGGAGCTGTAGTTTCTGATTGTTAAGTAAATTATATTCGAAGGTAAGTTTGTACCCTAGCAAAGCATGCAATCAATTGGGCAATTATTAATGCCAAGAGCTTTAACAAACAATTTACTAACTATAACAAATTAGCTGACAGTCACAAGAAATGAAAAAAATTCGTCTTATGTTAAATAATTAAAACGTGAACCCAAAAAAAATAGATGTCTTCTCTTTATCTGATTATATCTTGAAATTCCATTGTCAGTTTGTTGATCTCTGGCATCGCTCTTTCCATTTTCTCATACTAGCCCCAAGTAATGCCAACCTGAAAATAAAAAAGAGAGCTTAAATTAAAATGATCTCGACTTCGGACTGAAATTTCTAGTACGAATTGTACTTCTACCTAGAGACAACTCGTCCCTTCAATCAATTGGTCGGTGTTCAACGAGCAGCCAATTGTTCAACCGGTTGATTTCTGACTCTTTGCTCAAAGGGTCTGAAAATAACAGTTATTTTTAGACAACGAAAAACGGTCAACAATTATTTGCGAGCTCTGAATAAAAATGAAATCTACTCAAATAGAAATGAATATACAGGAGAAAAAGATCTAAAAAAGTATCCATTTGGGAAGGATATGTCTTAAATATCCTTTTAATCATCTAACGGAGTTGAAAAATCATCCCAAGGATGATCCTCTTTCATATGCTTTCGATGATTTTCAGCTCCGTTGGAGTATTAAAAGTAAATATCCTTTTAATCATCTAACGGAGTTGAAAAATCATCCCAAGGATGATCCTCTTTCATATGCTTTCGATGATTTTCAGCTCCGTTGGATGATTAAAAGTATATTTAAGACATATCCTTCCCAAATGGATACGTTTTCATATCCTTTTTTTTCTCTGTGTAGAAATGAAATGAACGTTTGAACGCAAAGACATGTTGATTCGTGTGTTGAATATTTATGAACGTTTTGCAATCAGCCGAAGCCGTTCTCTGGTTTGTACCCATTTAGCTTCATAGGATTGGTGAGCGGATGACATAGGTCAATCGTACTCACTTCAATCTGGAGTCATGATTATTTGACATTCAAGTCCGTTTCCGAGATTTTCATGATTGTTCCAGGCTTTCGAGCTTCAATTTAGCTCAACCTAGTACGACTCCTGCTAGAAATTTCAACTGTTTATCGATGAATATTAATTTATCCCTTTTTCCTGGGCTTACCACTTTTCGAATAAACTGCAAGTTTAAAAAGTTTCGTTTTATAAAGTTTTGTTTGTTGTTCGGTGGAAAAAAAGCTAGTTGCCATTTTACGCACTATTGCAGTTGCTAAAGGCCTGTTCTCAGATGCGCAGAAAATACATTTTTATGGGTAATTATTTTGTTAAAGAATTAATAAATGTATGAGAAAGCAAAAGAAACCGTGCTGAAAGAAACCGTTCAAAATTACACTTCTAAAGTGCGTTTAGTAGTACAAAGTATATAGAAAAGAGCTGTAGCGGAACTTCAAATAGTGGTCTCCAGCTGAAGCAGCCTCAACTCAGTACATGGAAACTCCCAATATGTTTTTGTAGAGACGGCGAGTCATATTGAGTCATAATGTTTTATACATTGCATGTAAAATGCACTTCATTTCAGTACAACAGGTGAACGTGCAAAGGGCCTTAGTTCAGATGAAAGCAGATTGCATTTCCGTACGTACGTTCCTACACACCTACACAGAAAAAAAAAAATCTGAAATCAATCCGAAATCTTATTGAAAACAGGGTAATCCCGTTGCAGGCTTAAAATGATCCTGTTTTATGGGATTAAAAAATAAATTGTGAGTGTAATCAATCTTTTTTGGGATCGTATCAAGACTATCCGGGATTACCCTGTTTTCAATCCCGTTTCGGATTGATTTTTTTTTTCAGTGTAATTATTCCCTCGATGTACAACAGCCGTTCATGTATTACACTTACAGCAGCACTCAAAGGAGTCCCTGCAGGAGAATTGGCGGTCACTTGTTGATGGGCATAATTAGCTAATATTTTGATGATGCTCCGAAAACATAAATATCCATAATTCAATTTTGGAACGATACGCTCAACAAGTTGCCAGCTAGCGATGTATGGGAAGGTGAACCGCGTGAGCAATATCAAAATAATTAATTTAATTAAAAACACAGTGCTACAAATTTCGCAGAAGTGCAAAAACCTGTGAAAGAATATAGCGTACGCTATAGAGTATATAGCACTTCCTCTTACTTGGTTTTACTCGGAAACCAATGATATGGCTTAACTTAACTCGAAAAACCTCTCAAATGGATTTATTTGGATAATTATATTTTGTACCGTAGGTACACGGAGTATATTAAGTTTGTGCAATAGTATGTAACAGCCAGAAGCAAGCACCTCCGACCCCATAAAGTATATGTATTCTTGATCAGCATCAACAGCCGAGTCAATGTATCCATAAAGGTTTGACGTGTATGGGAGAAAAACTTTTCACCTCCACCGCAATTTGGAAAAAACGTCATATCTCACACAGTTTTAAAGATAGGTGGCTCTAACCTTCGAGATATATTTTTGTAATCAGGCCTATTTATCGATCCGCCAAAGGAATGGTGAAGATCGGATGAACGGTTGTCGAGTTATGATGAAAAGACTGTTCGGTACTGCAGCGCAGTAGCAGCGCTGCTTTCAGCTGCTACTCCAGCATCACAATTTATGCTTAGCGTATATTTTGGTTGGTACAGAGTATGTTATAGTTGGGCTTGCCGACTTTATTTCTTGTTTTTATTGAATTTTAATACCAACTGAATCCAAAAGCTAAAATGCCTTCGGCACAATCAGGATGCGAATTCCAATCGGCTTTATTCACGAGTGCATCGTCCGCAGCATTGAAATCTAACCATCAACAACGCAGTGTTGTTGCGCAGCATATGATTTTTATATATTTTCAGCACATAATCACATAAGAATGAGCTTAAAGGGTCTAGACCGATAAGGGAAGGGGTGCGGAATAATAGAACGCAAAAATGGGCTCGTTCAGTCTGAGTTAAAGTAACCTATTTAATTAACAAAATTCCCTTCATTGGGCCGTACCCCTTCCCTTATCGGTCCAGACCCTTTATTTATTTTGACGCTTGCACATTGGGCCAGCGAGCCGATTTTTCGACGAAAATTAAAGTTTTAAAGCAAGGTTCTTGAAATTTGGTTCATATGATAGTGTCGTTGCACATAAAAATATATCTAAGTTTCAGACCGATCTGGCCACGCCTTCCCTAGCTGCCCATATGAGATAGGTTTCCTCTTATTAATAATAAATGAATTTTCAAGCAGATATGCTAAAGCTTCATCCTCCGTTAGTCGAACCGAGTTATTTTTCTGATCAAAAAGAATTTTTCTAGCCTTATTGGGGTCACTCGGAGTAAGAAATGTCTTATTTAACACAAGGGCTGTATTTTTCTCGTTCGATTTTTCGGCCGAAACTGCGGCGGCATGCACAAGAAGAGATGTGTTGTAACCCTGATTTACCAGCTAAATCGGATGCCAATTTTCTCTTCTGACGGAGACCGGCGTTAACATATTCAATGGGCGTCCAACTGGTCTTGAAGTTAACGGCTTTGGATTTGAAGACAACAATGAACTTACTGTTATAGCCATATTGGACAAAAGCCATTCGGTATGCTTTGTCTTAAATCTGGCCATACTTCTATTACATTTTGCCAAGTTCTTTTGTATGTAAAGGTGAACGCTTCTTACTTTGGTGTTGATTTCATCCTTTTTCTCCGTGCTTAAGTCGAATTCTTTCAGTTCATCATAAATCCAACTCGAAACGTCAGATGCGCTACGATTGTTTTGTATGTAGATATCAAGCAGTTGCTCATAGGCGAACTCAACCACAGCTACAATATTATGGATTTATACACATCGGAGCAAAATGGAGCAAAAAAGATTTTTAAAATTAGTTTATATACTCTTTGCACTATAATGACACATAATTACTTTTTGGCACAACTTGGCACAAAATTAGTTATAATCCACAACAGACAGGTTAGCAGGTTAGCTTTTTTCTACTTTTGGACAACACAAATAAACGCACACAAAAAACACATTAACAAACATGAACAAAATCTTTTTTTAAACAAATATTCTACATACCTTGGTCTTTCTTTTCCATAATCTTAGTGAAAATTGCTTTAACCACAATAATTTTGGGACGCCCGCAAGTAAACAAAAACTTTCCCGCGCTTTTTAGTTTCGCACGCATGCAATCAAACAGCTGACTTTGAAGGGCTGCCAAAATTCCAGGGATGCATCAAAACAATTAAAATCTTTTGATTCATTATAGTCAAAGTATATACTATTCAAATTTTATTATTAAAATAGGTTTACTTTCTATAAAAAATTTGAATTTTAGTCGAAAAATCGGCTCGCTGGCCCAATGTGGCTTGGTAGAAAAAGAATTTTCTAAAAACTTAAAAATTAGTTGAAGCGCTTTCATGGGGAAGCAAATATTTCGCTGATAAGTGCCGTTAGGGCGAAGCTTGTTATTTGGGACTTTTTAAAAAGAAGCCTTTTGGAGCAGTTGTCATGGAATGCCTCAGCAGTTTACAAAGAAAATATTGATTTTATATGTCAGTTTGATATTTTCCAACAGGTTATTATCGGCTTTTAATAGATATGCGAAAACATTATGTTGAACCCCAGGATCATTTCATTATTGTTTTCTGTGTAAAACTTTTGTGGGATTTCAGATTAGATCTCACAGACTGTAAGACAGACTATCATCGCTTTTTGGAATACCTTAACTGACACACTGCCGTCTACTTCTAGTATCCTCTTCTCCCAAAACAAACCGAACTGTATAGGTATGAGTTTTCAGTTTCGTTCTTTTATTTCGAAATTTTGGATTATATTGGGTTTTCTATTAGGGACATAAGAATTTGTTCTCTTTATATAATCGCACTCTTAACTTTTTTAATGAAACGACGACGTTAAAACATTAGATAACATTTTTATCAACCAGCATCGTTTGGAAATTATTAAAAATGACTATCGAAACTCTGAGTCAGTGGTCGCAACCTTAACAGATCGTCCCACCCTACAGGCTGTGCGCGCTATCGTGGATAAACTTGAACCGAAGAAAACCCCCCTGCCGTAGTTGCAAAGCCGTAATAATAGCTTCTATAAAATGCACTAAACGCCGTAAATAAATTTTAATCGTGGCGCTAAGAAGCATTATGCTTACTTAGACGGGCTTTACACGGTGAGGCTAATTCATGAGGTTTTCCAAAAAGCGCTTGCTTGTTGGAAATAGGTGTAGAGGGGCAAGCGTCACCTCAGCACCTCTATCTAGTTAACGAGCGCTTTTTCAAAAACTTCATGTAGCTTGCTTCACCGTGAAAATCCCATCTTAGGGCAGTTGAAGTCAAATAAACAACATGCACAACACTGACCAGCTGCAAAAAGGAGGGCATCGGTAATTTATTATTAAATCAGCCTGTTCTTAAAATTCTGATCTGGTTCTAACATTTTTCTTTTGGATTGTGTTTGATGAGCTTCTATTCGTTTTAGATTTTATTTTGACTTGACATAGGACCCGGAAACACCACGATATGAAAAATAGCACTTTAAGATAACTTAAAACTTTCACAAAATGACGATCCGATTTCCGAGAATAAAAAAGTTCCTGCTGTGGGCATTTTGTTCTCTCTTTTCTTGTTAAATGTAATTTATTGAAACGTGCATTGGTTAAGCCATACATATTGGGAAAAACACGTCAGTGCGGCAGCGAAAAAAATACACATACCCTAAACCCACATACACATGTACGAATTTAATGTACGTGTTTCGAATTTCATGGGTGACAATTCTGCTGTCTGCATTTTCCCTCCTTGTGGCCTGGCCGAAGGCATATTTGATTCTCTACAACTGTATTTAATAGCACGGGCAAACGAAAAATCGTGAGTCAACAAAGGTGGCAGGTGGAAACTTGGTCATAACTTATGTTTACCCAAACAATGGGGCTTTGATTTGATTGAACGTCAAACTTTTTTATTGGGTCTGTTTGTTGTGAACAACAAATAAATGGCAAGTGATACACCGCCTGACAACTTTCTCTCATTTCGTAATTTGCAACGTGCCTGGTTAAAGTGTGCGTAATACGAGCTGCATCGAGAGTAGCCTTTGCCGTCACTTTCTGCCTTCTGCCTCTGTCATTTAAGCCACTTGAAGACACATTTCAATGCCAGGCCGGGCAACCGCAGCGCAGCCCAGCCATTTGATGCGGTTGAGCGCAAGTTTTATTTAATGGGTTTTGTCTTGCTTGAATTGCTTGCACTCACACACACACAGCCACTTGCAAACATGGGCACCTAGAAATGGCTGGCAGGCGGACTGGCGGAGGTGCAGGGAGGTTTAGTTATTCATTTTGCTATTTTCGTTTTTAGATTGAGAGCGCAAACCAATTCAAGTCTCACACAACTAAGTTTATTTTTGGGGGTTCCATGAAATTGTTTTTGGTTTGCCTACCAAACACATGTACACATGTAACTAATATCAACCAACGGGCTTAGGGCATCCCTAAGTGTGGCATCGGGTTGTTTGTTTGATTTTTTGTTTATAAATATAAAGGCCCAGCTGCTAAATGAGAACAAAAAAACGATTTAAGTGCCCTTCCTGTAACATTTAAATGGGAATGTTAACAATTGATCAGACTGAATAATATATGGCCTCTAATTTTTGTCTTTGTAATTTTCATATACTACTGTGGGCAAAAAGTAATTTGTTTGTGGAATGAAAAATCTTTATTTATTCTTCTAAATCAATTGCATCCCCTTCAAAGTAATCCCCTCCCGATAAAATACACTTATGCCAACGTTTTTTCCAATCCTCGAAACATGCCAAATAGTCCCTTTCCGGTATAGCCATCAGCGCTTTCTTTGATTTTGCTTTTATATCCTCAAACGACTCGAAACGCGGTCCCCGAAGTGGTCTCTTGAGTTTTGGGAATAGCCAGAAGTCACACGGAGCCAAATCAGGCGAATACGGTGGTTGCGGAACGATATGCGTCGAATTTTTGGCGAAATGGTCACGAAGAACGAGTGCAGTGTGAGACGGTGCATTATCGTGATGCAAAAACCAAGAGTTGTTGGCCCATAATTCTGCTTTTTTTAGTCGAATTGCTTCACGCAAACGACGCATAACGCTCAAATAATATTCCTTATTAACAGTTTGGCCGGATGCCAAAATTTGAAACAAACTTGATCTGCCTAGAGACAATACTAGCTTACGTATAAAATTTGGTTGCTCTAGCTCTTCTAGTCTCTGAGATCTAGGTGTTCATACAGACGGACGGACGGACGGACGGACGGACGGACAGACGGACATGGCTATATCGACTCGGCTGTTGATGCTGATGAAGAATATATATACTTTATGATATCGGAGATGTTTCCTTCTGCCTGTTACATACATTTGCACGACTTTAGTATACCCTTTTTACTCTACGAGTAACGGGTATAAAAACCTGCCCAAATTGTTAGGCCCGCGAAGTTTAAATTGAGAGTCCGATTTTGACGTCTTTGAATAAACTTGATCAATTCTTATAATGAAATGTAATTTCGGCAATTTCTTAACTTGTTAGCACAAACCGGAAGCTACATCTATCTATCTCTCTCCATATATATTTATAAAAGTTTGTCCTGGCTGATTCACTGACTGACTGATTGGCAATCATAGCAACGCCTAAACGGTAAAAGATAAAAAGCTGAAATTTGGACAGGAGTTTCCTTATATGGTGAAAGTGCGTACTAAGGCGGGGTTTTGGAAAATTCCACCCGGAAAAGCCGGAATAGCGTCGGAAAAGTTTGTACACTCAGAAAAAAAAGGCGTTCTAAAAATAAGCCCAATTTTCTTACTTTTATACCCAGTCCGTTCTTGATTTTTCCGGTCAAAAAATAAGACCATGTTCTTAAAAGTATAACAAACGTTATAAATCGACGAACAAATTAAGAAAACTGGTTCTTAAATTGTGTCTTGAAAAATGACCGACTGAGTCCGACCGATAATTATTGATTAAAACCAAATGAATTTAAAGTTTGGCATCAATTATGTTATATTATTAAATAAAATAAAATAAAAAAAAGCTAGTTTCCGCTTATCCGAGGATTATATACATTTGAAGCTCTGGCTAATTCTATAGAAGAAGGCTCTAAACGAATTTTACACAATAATTTAATTTTCACTATATCATTTTGCTAACAGATATTCGATTTTTTAGTCCGACCTTTTTAAAATTGGCAATTCAGTTCTGAAGCAGACAATATTAACATCTGGCAAGATTAAAGAGGCTATAATTGAAAACCAAAAGTCTTTCTCCCTAGAACTACTTTTTCGGCCGTTCTTTCCTGTCCTTTCCTATATAATATAATCAATTAATTTTTAAAAAATTTTTTTTTGAATTTTGTGAGATAAACTCAAATATAACAATACTATACATATTTTAAGGATGGTAAAATTAAACAAGAAAGAAAGTCGGTCAAGCCCGACTATAACCTACTCTGTACCAACAAAAATATACGCTCAGCATAAATTTTGATGCTGCAGTAGCAGTTATTGCTCTGCAGCAGCGAACAGTCTTTTGATCATAACTCGACAGCCGTTCATCCGATCTGCACCATTCCTACGGCGGATCGATAAGTAATCCAGACTACTAAATATGACTAGAGGGCATCTATCTTTAAAACTGTGGGAGATATGAGGTTTTTTCTAAATTGTGGGGGCGGGAGGGGGCCTGGCCAAAATTGAAAATAAACTTGATTTGCCTGCAGACATAAGAAGCATATGTCCCCTACTTGTCAAACCTCTATCTCTTACCATCTCTGAGATCTGTGCGTTCATACGGACAGACAGACGGACATGTCTTGGCTGTTGATGCTGATCAAGAATATGTATACTTTATGGGGTCGGAGATGCTTCCTTCTGGCTGTAACATACTTTTGCACAAACTTATGAACTATAAAAATAAATTTGTCTGACTATGGGCCTATTTCACAGTTTCTAAATGGCTGTCATATGTTACATGTCAGATAAGCTCACAATTTACTCTGCTATTTGTAAGATTATGTCACAGATAGTGCCATGTAGGAGATGTAAAATCGGCCCTAAGACTCTTTTCATACCTAACTTTAATTTTCGCAGCTACATTGGCCACCGATTTCCACCAAACTTCAATTTTGGACTACAATTTTCCCACTAAAACTTGTTTTATCGTCCGATATGACAGCTATATGCTAGGCAGATTTATGCAAATATTTTGACTTCGCCAAAGCCATCGTGCAAAGTTTCCTAAGGGTGGATGGACCTCAGGCGGCCATGGTTATTCCAACTCAGCTCAACCTATGTAGACTCAACTCCATGTAAAGTCTACGATCTCTAGGCTAAGGCTAGAATGACACCTTCAATTACAAACAACCATTTTTATCGTGGAATGATTTTGTGAAGGCTAAGATATTACACACAAGCACCTAATCTCCATTAACAACAAATTGCGACATCAATTGAATGTAGAAATTAAAAATATTATTTTAGTCTTAGACATATTTTTTTTACTTATTTGGCTAACAATGATCTGCTAATTTACAATATATCATAATAAACCCAATACACACACACATATATGTGAGTATATTGTCTGCAGTTACAAACGCATATTCAAACGCTATACATCATTTATGATGAGAGAGGGTCTCACTAGCACGAGAGCGCCTTAGCTGCGAGAGCGGCTAAGATTTCTAGTCTGCAAGAGAGAGTGAGACAGCATGCTGCTATTTCATCACACACATAAAAAATGCCAAAATTTGCCGCCACTTTTACCGCAAAGCTGCAGATGTGTACATGCGACGCACAGTGGAAAAACTTCTAGTTCTATGGAGTTAATTTTTATATCAAATTTATTTTTGGATTGACATGCACAATTATTTTGTTAGTCATAATTTTCAATATACATTTATGGAAGTAAAATAAATATAGATACTTCTTAATCAAATGATTTACTCATATTGACTGTGTTAACTATCTTGATGATAATTTAACTAACAAGTTTTAGCCTGCACAAGGTCTAAGATATTTACAAAAGCATTGCCATTGTTTATATATGCGAAAGTAAAATATACAAAAAAAAAATTTACAAAATGGAAACTCATTTTACGCCGCTGCTATCCCACTGTGCACAGATCATTCTGGAATTTGTCGATTTGGTTCTCCGAGCTTAAATTGAGTTGAGCCTTTAAAACGTGCGGACGTGCAAAAAATCCATCGCTATGTCAAAAAAGAAAAGTGAAAATATTAAAGTGAGACTGGGAAGCAAAAATCCGAAAGTGAGTGCGGAAAAAAAACAATTAAGCGAAAAAACCCGAAAACAATATCGTCATATCGAATGTTGAATTATTCAAACACGCCGCGACCGAGAAAGAATCATTCAAACACGCCGCTACCGAGGAAGAAGACACGCTTCTAAAACGGTTTCTGGATTACATAGAACTTCCTGAAGTTTATTGAAAGGTAAGTTACAGTGATTAAAAGCAAATTGTGAATGTACTTTTTTACATTGTACACACAAATTCAAGGTTACGGCGCGCCGTATTTTTGTGTATGCATGTGTGCGCGCTGCATTTTTGTGTATGCATGTTTGTGTGTGTAATGCGCGCCGTATTTTTGTGTATGCATGTGTGTGTGTGTGTGCGTAACGTGGAGACCTAAAAAGTGCGTATTAGATGCATACACAAAAATGCTGAGAGAGAGAAAGAGAGAAAGATCAAAACAAAAACGATTAAATGTTGTCACCCTCGCTGCAGCAGACTTCAATTATTTTCAACAAAAGTCTGTTGCCATAATTAATATATTTAATAATTACAAATATGTATGTATGTATGTCCGTTTGTCTGTCTGATCGTCTTTAGACCAGGCCTGGCCAGCCATAGCCCCTGGGGGCCGAAGTCTCTGGGCAAATCATGCCGAATGCATGCCGAAGTCTATCATTACTGTGTGTCAGAGAGAGACAGGCATATGTTTTTTCGCTCTCCATTTGGCCAGGCCTGCTTTAGACAAGCCGGAATTTATTAAGCTCCATACTGTTTTGAGTCTGCAGTGGGATTAAGTTGCCGAAATTAAACTCGCCCCAAAAACAAACTTATGATTTGCATTAAGTTAGATGTTTTAAAAAAATAAAAAGTAACTAATATTAATTTTTCAGATGCCCGTGTCACTTACTGAAGTCTGAAATATATTCAGCCAGACGATATTAAGGAAGCAATTCCTCCCTTGGGACTACGTGTGGAGTTCCGCGAGAGACTCTTCTTGTGGAAGAAAGAAGAGGTAAGAGTCTTGAAATCAGTGTCAATTTTTGCCTAAAATTAATAATAACTTATTCCACAGTTTGGAGTCGAGGAAGACACCTTGTCCGTGCCGACCAGGGTTACAGAGTGGTTACAGCGCAATCCCAGCCTATGCATGTCCCCAAATTGTTGTTAAGGGGTTTGATCATCATTTGCGAGCATACGAAGTTGGCGAACCATATAATTATATTAATTTGAAAAAATTTTATGAATTTGTAAGCTTTCCTTTTCATGTTTATCCCTTGAATAATGGGAATATGTACTTTAGAAATAAATATATTTAGCTTTTTAAAATAAATGTTAAAATAAAGACAAATAATATATTTGAAAAACTATTTGGTTAAGCTGGTTCTGAAATAACATCAAATCGTTCTCATAGCCGTACCGTTCTGTTCTCAAATGGCGTTCTTAGATTGGTATGAAAAGGTTTCAAATGTATGAACGAAATGGGCTTAAATGCGTTCTAAAGGTGATCCCGAAACGTTCATAAATGTCTACCAAAATGTTCTTTAAGTGTTCTAGGATTTAGAACAAAGTGTTCCATTATTGATCCCAAAATGTTCTCCAAAATTTACCAGAACGTTCATAAACCAAGCACGGAGCGTTCTTAAAATTAAAAAATCGGTCTCAAAAAAAAAGTTCTATAATTAAGACCGTCGTTCTCGCATTAAGAAAAAACGGGCTTACCCTACTATTGAGAACGAAAAGACACGTTTTTGGTACATTTAGAACGGATTTTTTTTCTGAGTGTATGGGGAGCATTGCATTGCAAAAATCATCTTTACGATAACGATAGCGATAACGATTACTATAACGATAACGATTGCGTCTACGATAATGATAACATTAGCGATAGCGATAACGATAGCGATAACAATAGCGATAACCATAACCATAACGATAACCATAATGATAATCATAACGATATCGATAACAATAGCGATAGCGATAACGATAACAATGGCGATAACGATAACGATAGCGATAGCGATAGCAATAGCAATAGCGATAGCAATAGCAATACAGATAATAATGACGACTATACTGATGATGACAGCGGCGAAGCGTGCCGGACTATATGCTAGTCCATATACAGGGTCTGCCATATAAAGTGTCGGTATGGCAACACTGAATAACTTTGACATTTACCAACCGATTGCTTTTGTTAGGCATGTTTTGGAAACATCAATCTAGTACAATTTTGACCATGGAACGCTTCACACCAAAACAACGTGCCGAAATAGTGACGCTGTTCACCGAAAATAATCGTTCAATTGTGCTAACAAATTTTGATGACCGATGAGGCCTATTTCACGCTTTCTGGTGGTGTTAATAAGCAAAATTGTCGCATATGGGGCACGGACAATCCACACCGCATCCATGAAATACCTTTACACGACCAAAAAGTGACTGTTTGGGCCGGTATCAAAAAGAGGCGATATTGACTGGCCACCCAGATCTCCAGATTTGACCGCCCCAGACTGCTTTTTGTGGGGCTATTTAAAAAGCAAGGTTTACGCCAGCGATCCACAGACCATTGAAGAGCTTAAGGCCAACATTCGTGCCGAAATCGCCACTTTATCGACTGAGACGCTCGAAAAAGTGATGGAAAATGTCGCAAAAAGGGCACATTTTGTTGTGGCCAATAAAGGCGGCCACCTGATTGATGTTGTGTTCAAAAAGTAGTCGAAATAAATTTTACAGGACCAAATTAAAGGAACAAAATCAACATATAGCAATCGGTTGTTTGTTTTTATCAGGGATGCAAACCACTCGAATATAAAGACTGGTTCGGTTCAGTGGATCAGACAGTTTCTGAACCGCCGGTTCGGTTCATTACATGGTTTTTTTAGCTGACTGAACCGCGGTTCCGGTTCGGTTCAGTGGTTCACAAAGGTACATTATGATTTCTATTGTCATGTGACTTTTGCACACTTTCAAATTGAATTCCTATGATCCATTTGAATATCTTTAAAATCCTTAGAAGATGTCCGGATTCAAAGGATTCGTCTATATGTTCCTTGAGGAACGATCTTCGAAAACAGAGAATGTCGGCTAGAAAAGATTAGAATAGAAAAGTGTAAAAACTCCCCTGGTTAGGATTGAATTAAGGTGAAGAAATATTACAGAAAATTCCAAATATTGTCCACTACATGAAAGAATGTAGATTGATGGTATGTATATTAAGAGATCGGAGGGCAATTACAGAAGACTTGCAAGATTACTTGTTTTTACATTTTCGTCAAGTTATCCTTAAAAGTTCCGGCATCGGTAAGAATTTAGAGAGTCAAACGAAATGTAGAAAAATGATCTTAGGGAAACGATTCAAATTCCCAAATTAATAAGTATCATTGGCTAGAGGAAAGCGCGTCCCGTCTTAAAACTCGTCAGAGAACTGAACCGAACCGAACCGTTTTTATTTGTGGTTTTCGGTTTGGTTCAGCAATTCTTAAAGGAAGCCGGTTCGGTTTGCGGTTCGGTTCACCAGCTGGAATAAGCGGTTCGGTTCGGTTCAAAACCGGTTCGGTTCAGAACCGGCTTGCATCCCTGGTTTTTATATTTATTTTTATATTATTTATTTAAAACCGAACCGGTTTTGAACCGAACCGAACCGCTCATTTCAGTTGGTGAACCGAACCGCAAACCGAACCGGCATCCTTACAGAATTGCTGAGCCGAACCAAAAACCACAAATAAAACCGGTTCGGTTCGGTTCGGTTCAGTCCCTTTCCTCTAGCAAATGATATTTATTAATTTGGGAATTTGAAAATGTAAAACTGTAAGTCTTCTGCAATTGCCCGCCGATTTTCTAATATACCTGCCATCAATCTGTATTTTTCCTCTAGTAGACAATATTTTCAATGTTTTCTGTAGAACTTCTTTACCTTAATTCAATCTTAGACGTGACAGATTTTACTCATATAATCCCTGCTGTTCTACGTTTCGGTACTCAATTTTTCAGGGCTGATTCAGGCCTGAACAGTAGAAATAACTGAATTTAATGCTCGAATTCAAGCATATATTAGCACGTCCCATTAAACTCATCCATGAGTTCAGTACTGAAATCATGCCTAAAATCAACTAAGCTCATGACGTAGTGGGACATGTCAGTGTAAAAGTCCATGGCTGAAACTCATTAAAAGGATGCCATGAATTCAGGACCAGCCCTTCCATTTCAGGTCTGATTCAGCTATGATTCAGGTTTAAGCCTAACTTAAGGGATATGATATATAGGGTAATTAAGATGCATGGAACGTATTCTTTTCTAGCCGACATTCTCACTTTTTGAAGGGCATTCCTCTGGGTACTACGAATCCTGGATATCCGACAGAATAAACTTTGGACATTCTTCTAAAGATTTTATAGATATTAAAATGGTGTATAACAATTAAATTTCAAAAGTGTTCGAAAAGTCACAATTCTACAGAAATCATACTATTTCATAATGTGCCTTTGTGAACGACTGAACCGAACCGAAACCGCGGTTCAGTAAGCTCCAAAAACCATGTAATGAACCGAACCGGCGGTTCAGAAACTGTGTGAACCACTGAACCGAACCAGTACTTATTTTCGAGTGGTTTGCATCCCTGATTTATTCAGTGTTGCCATACCGACACTTTATATGGCGCACCCTGTATATAAAACAAAGTGGCGTTAGTTTCACCTCTGATAACTCAAGAACGGCTGGACGGATTTACATGATTTTTGATTTGTAGGATTTGTACCAGCTCCGCCTAGCAGAGTCGCTCATAAATTTCAATAAATGGTCCAAAAGACCGGTAAATAGTACGTATAGCGGTCACATGGAATAAAAATCTGCGCAAAATTCGGCCGACGGCACTTTGTGCGAACGCCACAAGCCATCAAAGCAGTGAAAGATCGAAATCGTCGAAATCCACTGCACAAGCAGAAAATCATGTCTCTTGAGATGAGTATGAGCCCATAAAGCGTGACTTGGGAATCAATGCATACATCAGACATATCGGCCACTTGTTTACAACAGACTTAAACCAAAACGCAATACAAAATTTAAAGCCTGCGTCGCCAGCGCGCTAACAATGTCCACAGACGAATTCTGTTCTCAATAGAGGAATCGTTCAACAAACAGAACGATAGAGTGTATGCTGTGTCATCAAAACAAGAGTACGAACTCATTCCTAGAGTTCAGAGAGGTCACCATCCGCCCTGCCCGAATGGGTAATTTGAATATTTTAACATTATGTTGGCAAATACCGCACTCGGCTCAGATACGTATGCCACATTTTTTATAACCTTAATAACTCTGCCATTTATCATCCGATCTTTATGAAAATTTCAGAGATTGTTTACAGAGAAAAAAAATCCGTTCTAAATGTACCAAAATCATGACATTTTGGTCATGATAGTCAGCTAAGCCCGTTTTTCCGAAATTCATGAACATTTGTTCACGATATGCCATGAACATTTTGTTTTCACTCATGATCGATTTGGGCTTGTTTTCAAGAACATTTTGTTTTTGCTTCATGAACAGTTCGGGCTTGCTTAATAAAAAAAAACGAGAGCGTAAGTTAAAGTCGGCTCTGCCCGACTTCGAAAAACCCGTTACTCAGCTCAGCTCGGATAAGTACGCAACATTTTTTAACTCGGTCATTTAATTTCCGATCCTTTTGAAAATTTGTGAGATTGTAGATATTGGCCACATAGATTACACTGCATTATCTGAGCTCGATATCTTAAAAATTGTGGGAGTTATTCAACATTTTTTATTGCGGGGCCGGGAGGGGGCGTGGCCAAAATTTGAAACAAACTTCATCTGCCTACAGACAATACTAGCTTACGTATAAAATTTGGTTGCTCTAGCTCTTCTAGTCTCTGAGATCTAGGTGTTCAAACAGACAGACGGACAGGGCTATTTCCACCCGGCTGTTGTTGCTGATCAAGAAAATATATTTTTCATGGGCTCAGAGTGCTTCCTTCTGCCTGTTACATACAATTTCACGACTTTAGAAAACACTTTTTACTCTACGAGTAACGGTTAAAATTTCGATTTTATATTAGCTCCTTTTTACACATGGGGACATTCCATATCAACTCAGTCACCCCAATTTATTTTTTCCAATATTTTTATTATGCCTATTATTTGGAAGTAAAATAGATAGACAAAAAACACAAAAATTTTGTTTCTCTACCGTCAATAGTTCTCCAGATAATCCGAAAAACACATAAAACGTTTAAAAAACTTTAACTTTTGAACGGTGTAACGGATTTGATCGAATCAGAAACTTCTTTTGGTACTTTCTCGTAAACTTCTCGGAAAAAATATATAACAACTCCCAAAGTTATCAGAAGCAATTTGTTTTGATTAAAAAAAAACTTTGTTTTAAATAAGTTCTTCAAGAGGGCCACTCGATATTTCATTCGAATATTTTTTTTTCAGATAGATCATATTTTTATGTACGTTCCGCAATATATTTCAATATGGCAGACAGCTGGAGAGCTCGGGAATCCATTTTATATATATCCCATTGGATTTTGTAGCAGTCTAAGGAATGCAAATGTTGATGTAAACAATTTATGTAATTCACTTTATTGTAATTGAATAAATGTAAACTGTTTAAAAATAACAAGCTTACAGGAAATCTCCGGGCCATTTGATGTCAGAACTGAACAGCATCCTCTTTGCCCAGCAGCAGCATTAAGAGCCGATGATTTTGTTTTTATTTGGCTCTGTTTATAAATTCATTCATAAAATACACACGCGGCGAATGTTGGCGGCCAACGGAGCCAAAGCACGTGGCCAGCAAGTCAACAAACCAAAACCTCCGTCACCTCCCACTCCGCAGGCCAACAGCTTCAAGAAAATTTCCCAAACAAAGCCAAACAAAAATTTCCCTACATTTAAGAGACGATGGCTAGTACAAAAGAGAGAGAGAGAGCGAAGTCGACGTCGGCAGAGGCTGCCTGTTTTTCACTGGCTTTTCAGACTCTATGGACCAGTTTGGAAAATTCGCACAGTCAGTTTGTTTTGAAATTTTGCCGCGTATCGTTCGACTCCTGAATACGGGACAAGGCAAATGTTGTAACTGAAATTTAAATAGAAATGAATTCTAGTTCGCTCTAAGCCTCATTAAATGGTGGCAATTTTCCATGCATTGATTCATCAACTAAGTAAATAGTTTTTCTAAAAAAATGAAAAAGTGTGTGTGTTTGTGCAATTTGTCGGTTATTCAACAAAAGGTGGCAGCTGTTAAATGCAATTTAAAGTGAAATAAATATTAATAAAAAAATATCAAATAAAAACACAAAAAACGAATGCTATTATTCAAGTGATGAAGTAAAGTGTTTGTGCTTTCAAGCACGTGTCGCTGCTGCTTGGAGTTTAAAGTAGGAATATGTGTTATTGTTATAATGTCTTGTTAATTGAGTGTGGATGAGTGTGTGGAAGTGCAAATGTTTGCATTGCACTACTCGCAGTGAAGATAGCTTACTGAATCTATGATAGCTTATCGAAACTGAAAGGATTCGCAGAACTTTTAGTGGTTTTTGGTTTACAAACCAAATCTGAAAAATCAAGCAAGGCTCCTTTACTTTAATTTTAATTGATATTTTTCGGAAAACTGTAGTTCGACGGAGTTTTAAGTCTCAAATAATATTCAGAATTGTTCTCAATAGACGACCCGGACTTGGGCACACAGAATTAAACTCTTACAAGGGCTCTGCAATTCTTGGCATGGTTGGAAGCGATATAGAACATGTAGTGCCTGTCTTTTTTAGCTTAATACATTTACTTAAGTCTTATTCATTTTGGAAGGGATTTCGAAAATAATTATGCTTAGTAAAGTCCTCGAAGAATGGGTTTGATTTATTGTTGGTTTGGAAGCTTGAATTTAAATTCCTAAATAATTGCAATCACAAAATTGCAAAATATTATTCCTTTCTCTTAAAGGACAATCTGACGGATGCTAGTATTTCAAAAACACTTGATACTGTTCATCTCCGGAAATTGACGTCTATTGTCAAATTATTTATGCACTTTTTCTTTGAAAGTTGCTGATTTAATTTCCTGAGTTTTGAGCATTCTTCAGTTGGTAAAGATTCTCTAACCTGATATAACTTAAGCAACAGATTTATTTTCATTGCACTATTCACTATATTTGGAACTATTATTCTCGGCTTATTAATTGTCATAAGCCTACATTGCATTCACGCTGTGCTCAAATTGTCTAATTGTAAATCAAAATGCTCGAATATTGAAGTGAAGTGAACCAATGAACCGAAACGAAACCGCTGGCCGGTTTGTTTAAAAAAAAAACCATGCTAAGGATGATTTTTTAGCAACTTTCTAGATCCAATTATTAAAAAGATCCAGTATTAAAAACGAGAAAGCCAAGCTAACTTCGTCTGTGCCGAAGTTTTTATACCCTTGCAAGTGCTCGCTTTAATATTTTCAAATAATACTTTTTTCCCATTTTCCGACTAATCGTTCGTATGGGAGCTATATGAAATATTCATCAGATTTGGACAAAAACTTGTAGAATTGTGTAAAAGCCCGAGAAACAAACAAATACAAAATTACAGGATGCTACCATTAAAAACAAAAAAGTTTTTCTAACTATGACTGTTTTTCAGACCTATCTTTTGTATGGCAGCTGTGCCATATAGTTGTCCGATTTTAATAAAACTTGGTAGAACTATAAAAAACCATAGAAAACCTTCGATTACAAAGTTTGGAGTCGTTTCCATTTAAAAGAAAAAAGTTTTTCATACTAAAACTAGTTTTCCGACCGATTGTTCCTATGGGAGCTATGAGATATAGTCATCCGATCCGGTCGGCTCCGACATATTAGTAGTGTGCAGCAAAAAGAAGACTCTGTGCTCGATAGCTTTAAAACTGAGAGACTAGTTCGCGTAGAAACAGACAGACAGACAGACGGACAGACGGACGGACAAAGCTCAATCGACTAAGCTCGTCACCCTGATCAAGAATATATATAGTTTATGGGGACGGAAATGAATATTTCTATGCGTTGCAAACTTCTGGGCAAAATTATAATACCCTTTGGAAGGGTGTAATGAAACAGAATGAAAATGATAAAAACAAGGCAAAATATGTATCCAAATTAGAGCGGACCTCCTGAGTCTAAAATTTTAAGGTCATGGTCTCACCCCCAATTTGCTTCGCTTTGGTGTATAATAGACGTACAAAAAAACAAGAGTAGAAAATATTGAGATTTAAGTGGCACGCCGAGTATCTAAAGTTTTTTAGAATCACTCATACGAAGAGTTGCCTATTTCCATATAGGTTTTTTTATTTATAAATAGTCGGCGTTGATTTGATTTAAATTGAGTTCGAATTTGAAAAATAATAAGTGTTTGCTTGGCTTGTTGTATATTTGGGATACAAACGGAGCCAACCCTTTTTATTAACTTGCAGATGGAATTTACAAAATGTCAATCCTTTTATAACGCTTAGAAGAAAGCATCTCCGACCACATAAAGTACTATATATACATTCTTGAGCGGCATCAACAGAAGTATTCCCTCCTTCTGAATAGCTCTTCCGTTCATAGTCTTTTGAAATGGTATAATTCAATAATACCCAACCGCACTTGATGAATGGGTCTTATAGCAATTTGATTCCAATTGGCAAGCCACATCCCGCACTTTCCTTAACCGAAAGTTTTGTGCATTTTGCGCCTTATAAAAATGCAGAAAGCACACATCTTTTTGTTGGTTCAATAAGCTAGCCAAAAACCATTCGGCCAAATTTCAAAAAAATTAAGTTGCCTTTTTGAATTTCAGAAAATGACAACAATTAAAATGGGCTAAAGTTTTCGTTCGTTGTTTGGTTCAAAAGTCGTATGAGTATTTTTTTTTTAAACTTTGAAGTCGTGACCTGCCCAAAAAGAAAATAAAATTGTTTGGCTTTTAGAACTATTAATTGTACAACAAAAAAAAGATTTGTTAATTTTTTTCCATATTGTCGGCTTAAGGTCCGCTCTAATGCACATATATCAACTTTACTGAGAAACACTTCTTTTTAAATAAACGGAGGATAAGCCTATTTGGATTGGCCAAATACTTACGCATTTTAAGTAATGCAGCAGGCAGCAGCTCCGATTGTCCAATATTTTTTTTCACACTCTGAAGAACTAAAACCTTTTGTTGACAGAAGTAAAGCAATACGCCGTTTTAATGAACCATGACCAGTGTTCATACTATGAACATTTTGTGTACCTGCTCTTTAAAAACGGCTTGGGTGTATTTTACAACATTTCGTGCTTTTTATAAGAGCATCTCCGATTTCATGAAGTTCATAAACATTCCTGATCAGTATCAACAGCCGAGTTGATATAGCCAAGACCAGTTGTCAGTCCGTGCTCGATATCCGAGACCTGAAGAGCTAGGGCAGCCAAATGTTAAATGTAGACTACTATTGTCTACAGGCAAAGTATTTTAATATAATATTTTGCTCTGTTGTACATGTGCTCAATATCTATGGTCTCTGAAATTTTCATAAAGATCGGATGATAACTGGCAGAGCTATGTAGTTTCTAAAGATAATTGCATCTCTTTCGGTGCATAATGAGCGGTCACCTAACATAAGGTTGATATGTTTACATTCGTGTTAGTCAAGGTCATTCGCCCTCTAGATTACGCTCTCGTTAAAAAAATGGTTCTTTGTCCCTTCTTTTTGCTGAACTTTTTTCTTAAACTTTTCCATCTTTTTTCGAACTAAGCACCTAGGACTTAACATGAAAGTCGGCATCTAAACGCAGACTACTGTCTACCAAACACGAGACAGTGCGATAAATCATAGTAAAATTGCAGCCATAAGGCTAAGCACGTAGCAAGCAAGAAGCCCTGTGATGTTTTTCAGTAAACATTTCTTAGAAAGTTGTCTGCTTTCAATCTGCTGTCTATCAACGAAATCAGTATTACAGAAATCTTAAAATTTCACAGAGTTCTTTAAACAGATGAAAGTTGTCTTTTATTGCCAGCAGCAATATCCAACAATCAAATATCTTCTCATTCAGTTATTGTTCACCCAACATTTCAATCGCCAAATGCAATTTGATATTGAATTCCATTCTTGCCTTCTGTCCGTCGGACAGGTTGATTGAGTTTTGTTTACTTTATCAGTCATTATCCACGCAAGCAACTTTTTATTTTTTATTTTTTTTTTGTTAAATGCTTAGGTACCAGCTCAAGACACGTGTCCGTTTTGTTAATCAAGCTAAAGTGAAACAATAAATAAAACACGCAACAATTCCAAATGCAAATTAATTAAAAACCAGCACAAAGTGTTGTTTTGTGTGTGTAGGAACGGAAAGTGGAAAATGCTAGTGTGAAAAAAGGACAAACCCAACGGAAATCAAATGCTAAGTAAATTTCGTGCAAAGCCCTAAACCTGCTGCTGATTACGTAATTAAATGTAAATTGTCGCTTCTTAAACAAAACGAGAGAGAAAAAGTCACGAACAATTAGTGAAAAGTAAATGTTCCAGCCCAAGTCTAACAGGCAGCAGGTGCGTATTTAAGTTAGCTTAAGTCTTACATCGTGAATGCTCAGCTCACCCACTCACCCGCTGGCTCACATGTCACACCAAAAGATTTATGGCCAAATCCGAGCCAAGCCAACCCTAAATGTGGTTGGTTGCTATTTCCTTGGTTACCTTTTTGTTATTGTTTCCAGGCTGTCTTTTTTATTTTTGGGTTTCCTTGAAGGAAATTAAACTATTAGCCTGTTTTTGCTGCTGGATGTGCGTAAACTTTTAATGGCACATCAAAAGGTGAAGAGAAATTATGCCTGGCCTAACATTTTCCACAGCTATCATCAAGCCGGAGTAAAAGCCATTTTTCTTCATAGACAAATGCCTGAGATAAGTGAATGCCGTAAAAGTTTAGTGGACCAAATGAACATAAAATGTCGTTGATTACCTGAAGTTTTAGTAATTTTTGTTTTTGCTTTTAGCTCAGTTGAGCTGTTTGAGCCTGTTTAAGGACCTGTCAGCAACAGGCACACTCAAGTTGTCAGTTTACGTTTCCAGCATTGAAGTTAATGTGAAAGCCTGAAGTTTTGGGGCGGGAAATTAACGTCAAGTGTCTCACTTTAACAGATTTCATATTTGTTTTTTTCTTTTTTGCATACTAATGAGATTTTTTTATTCCTATAATGAGAAATTCTCATAATAAAAGCTGGTAATTTTTGTTTATAGGGAATTAAGTGATGTCGTCTCAAAGTTTGCTATGGGAGAAAAAATTTAAGAATTTTTAGCTTAGACAACAATCTGTCTTTTTATACTCTGTACCGTAGGTACATAGAGTCTAATAAGTTTGTGCAAAAGTATTTTTTTTTTTTTTTTAAGTACTGCATCGCAGTAGCAGCGGATGACTATAACATATAGCTGTCATGGAACGATCGTTCGAAAAAGTAGTTTTAGTCAGAAAAACTTTCTTGTTTTTAATGGAGACGCCTCTAAACTTTGCACTTCTTAGTTTGCAATGCTTCCCCATAATTTTACTAAGTTTGATTGAAGTCGGACATCTATATAGTATAGCTGTCATTAAAAAGAAGAGTCTGAAAAGCAGTCTTAGTGAAAATAAATGTGGTTTTCCATGGAAACGTCTTGAAAATTTACATTTATTTAATTAAAATGCTTTCACACAATTCTACAAGATCTTATCACAATCAGATGACTAAAGCATATAGCTGCAGTACGAATGATCGGCCGAAAAAAGTTCTATAGTAAGAAACTATTTTGTTTTAAATGGAATCCACTCAAAATTTCTTATATCTTTGTTTTTTAGGCTTTTGCTTGATTCCACTAAATTTGGTTAAAATCGGACATCTAAATAGTATAGCTCCCAAAAAATAGTAAGGTCCCAAAGGTAGTTTAAGTTAGAAAAACGTGCTGCAGGGTGTACGAACTTTGGCCGAAGTTAGGTTTATATTCTTGTCAGTTCGATTTTAGAATGTTTTTCAATTCATTAATAGCCTATACACACTACAGTCCATCTCAGCGGAACGATGAGACGATGGTGAAAAAATTAAACTCGTGTTCATACTGTCACCGTCCACCGTCTACCGTCAACGACTTCTTTTTCTTCCCCCAAAATTGAAGCATATGTGTCAATCAAAATAATTAAATTATCTAAAATAAAGGAAAATAGTTCAACTAATTTGGTGCTTTTGTTAGCTGCCGCTCAACAGCAGCAGCAGATGATTATTCAACTAATTGCCGAGTTGGAAAATGACGGATACGTGGATAATATGGACTTCGAAAATATGGTTTTGATGGTCCTGCTGAAGCTTAGCTTAGCTTTAAGAACTGCAATTGCGAAGTCACTTTTAGCATGAAGCAAAAAGTGTTTAAAACAAAAGTTTATTTTACTGCCATCCATTGGCCCTTAATTATAGAATTTATAAATTTATTTATTTAATAAATCTAAAAACAAAGTCGAATCAGCCTTTTTTTGCTCAAGCAAATCCAAATGACAGTTTTGAAAAGATGCGTTTTGGGCACCCATTTCCCGCAAAATGTTTCGATTCCGCTCGTGATGCTTTTTCTGCATTTCAATCCTCCCTAGCCAACGAAATCAGTTCCTGTTGGGTGCCGATTTTCGTCCTTACATTAGTCCAGTGGATTTTAATCCATCTTTCCTCCATCAGTCAAACGTTTGACATTTGAAGTTTGGCAATCACTTGCGGCGCTCACATTGTTTACGTTTTCGTTGCGAATGTCATTTTTTGTAGTGGTGGACACAGAAATATCGCATTCACGTTGAGTGAAACAGCTTGAGATAGGAACATCCCCAACCGACGGGGGAATATTTTGAGAAAATTTGGCACGGCAAGTTCTTACGTACCGTCTATGACGGTAGACGGTATACGGTAGATGTGGGATAGTGTGAATTACCTATTATGTGAAATGACACAAAATAAGTTGGGAATGGAACAATATCGATAACCAAAACTGGCGAATTTCGGAGCGCTCTAAACTGAAATCGTACGAATTTGCTGAAAACCGGAGCACGGCTTTGTCACAAAATTTCAAAATTTTTTTGTATCCGGAACGTTGAACAATTGATTCTTAAATTTCACGCCGAACTCAAATCTGCTCTGAGATATGAGGAAGTAGAGCGGCGTTTGAGATATCGTCGTGATAAATGTGGCTACAGGACCTAGAAATGTGAAGAAACCTCGTTCAACATATGTCTATGCAAATTTCTTTTAAACCTGAAACGGAAACGGACAGTTTTTTTGATTTCAGCACCCGAAATAAGGAACGCTTACTATCTTCTCTGGTTAAAAAGTATTTGGGTTATTTCACCAAACGCTGCAAATTCAGAAGTATTTTTTGCCGATTTTGATGAACGATAGCACAAAATTTTCGTAAAAAATTTCCCCATCCTTTCTATATCTAAGACCGGAGCCATTTTTGTGGTAAGACTGAAAAACCTCAATAAAAGGCTGCATTAACTTCAAAAATCTTCAAAACTTTTACAAAAATCCAACTTTGAAGTGCCACAGCTTCCTCATCTATGATTGGACTTAAAACATCTGTCGTTTTTTTAGGAAATAGTTTTATTATCTTTAATTTTTGTTCCAGCCGATCAACATCGTAGAACTAAAACAAGAGATAATGGTATTTTAGTAGACCTAAAATTTAGCGAGAGCAGATTTGAATTCAGCGTGAAATTTTACATAAGGCTCAACTATTTAGAAGCCGAGATCAAAAATTTGTTGCATTGTGTAATCAACGTGTTCAGTTTTAATTTGGTTAAAGCCTGTACTATAAGATGATAAAATGTTCTAAAACATTCCTTAAGCAATAATATTGATAAATCCATTGCAGAGAGCTTTAATTTGTGTATTTATATTTAGTTTGTATATTCCCACATATTTTTTCAAGAATTTACCAAACTCATTCACAAGTCTCATTTGTATAAATCTCAAACACCAACTATTTCCAAAATCATTTCCATATTAACGTTCCTCCCCTGCCACTGTTAATGTTTTTGTTTGTCTAAATCTATCGACACCGTTCGCTATGCTACTACTATTGACTGATTTAGCAAAACAAACCGGCACACACACACACACATACCGACATGAACTCAATCAACTATCTGAAATATTTTGATCATGCTCAACTTGGCATGCAACAAGAACCAAAATAAATAAACTCAACCACATGTATGAACATTTATCTCTTTTTTTGGCATAACTCAAAAATATTTTGTATAGATTCGAAACGGCACAATTGAAATTAACAGCGCTGATATTGCAATTGAACTCGCCAACAGGCTGGCCTCGTGGTTAAGTGGTAGGTTTCATAAATATGTTCATGGAATTCCACCAACTACTAATCTGTCAAGTTTTCAAGCCAGCCCCATCAATACAAAATTCTAAATACCAAATACATAGACGATTCGATAAACAAATTGGCAGATGAAAAAATAAATATTCGCTAGTAATAGTTTATCGTCTTGGGTGTGAAATTTTCTTTGGGTGCCTCTTGGGGCTTATCAGACATGAATAAATATAATTAAGTATTCTCTATTTAAATTAAATTTATTACAACAATTTCCGCTCTGCGGCCATCAAACGCTTGACCATCAGACGTTCGTTTAAGTTTTCGTTTTTTTGCCTCTGTGCACATATGCAAAATGATTGACAGCACAATTAAGACACCGGCAAAAGGCCAGCCGTATATGGCTGAAAATTTGTGTAGCACAACTTCCATGTTTAACAGCCTGACACATAACGGAAAGTCAAACATATTTTTTTAAATATTCAAAATTATTTTACTGGCAAATTGATGACTGATCACAGAATTTGCATAATGCATGTACAACATATTTATCCAATTGCTTGTGTTAACAAATTCCAAATGAATTTTAATTAAATCCAGTAATTTTTCAATGTTGACAATTTTTTTGTTGTATTTTTCGTGTTCTGTGTTGGCCTTGGCTGATTGCCAGCAAACACAAGTTCATCAAACAAATGAAAAACAGACACAGACATAATGTTACATGCAAATACAAAAAAAGAGATAGTCCCGTCTTGTTGCGTTCAACGTGACGTACTATATGCACCATATTTTAGTAGGACCGCAGGGCTGGCCACCAATTGCTGTCAGTTTGTGTGTGTGTGAGTGTGTGACTTACCTGTGAAAGCATCACCAAGTGAAAATGCTGTGCTGAGTGAGTGGTAAAGGTATGTGCATACACATATGCAGACCACGTTCACTACTTGCTTTCCAACTGCCTTGAACTACATACATACTTTGCCCCGCTAAGAACGTCTAGCTCTTTGCGTTGGAGAATCCTTACCCGCTAGGTAGGTGTGTGTATGAGGACTTAGCTTTAACAAATATACTAACAAATAACAAAAAAATTATACTCGGGACATTTTCCTGAGAAAACGTAAAAAAATGAACACACGTACCTTGAAAAATATAAAAATATAACATCGCACAAGAATTTTACGCTCTGGAAACATCTTTCGATGCTGCACAATGGAGTCGAGATATGACGTAAAGCTCAATACAAAAGCCTTCATTTCACTTTTAAGAAATATTTATGTTCAGTAAATGCACTACATGCAATTGATAATCCATGAAAAGAAGCATGAATGTATCTGAATTCCCAGAACTGTATTGAATTTCCGAATTTTTGTGTATTTTTTCCAGCTAAGCAGGTACAAAGAGTGAAATGAATTTTTGGAAATGTACTCGAGGTCAAGGCAACTTGTAAGCGTACTGAGCAGACCATATGAGTGCCTCAGGATCCGCTGTAATCGCTTGCGAAAGCGACTTCTGTTTAAGTCACGTGCGAACTCGGTGGATTTTTGCAATTATATTGCAAACGAAATATGGTCAAAAAACCGTCTTAGCACCCATTTTAGGGTTAGTTAGGCTGGAATGACACTTTCAATTTTAAGGGACAATTACATATTGTCGCAATTTTTTGTTAATGTACAAAAATGGATGTTATGTATAGTCTCGTCCTCTTCAAAAACATTGTGAGGCAAATTCAAGATTTTTTTGACTCTTGACACCAAAGACTTTTTCCCGTAGGCGAAAAATTGTGACTAAAATTACCCCTAAAAATTGAACGCGTCATTCCAGCCTTAGGAATTATAAGTTGAGACTGCTGTCAAAATAAAAATCGATTTTAATTTAAAATTTTTTGTTATATTAAATCGAACGGTCGACGGTCACTTTTGACATCATGGATTTGCCCGTATGCCGATGATATTTACATTAACGGCATGAACGAAAACGGTTATGCTTACCGAAAAATATATTATTTTGTTGTATTCATATGTATTTATAAGGATTTTAATTGTTGTCCAAGCTTTTTCTTTTTTTACTTTTTAAGAACTTTTCAATCGGAGCAATAATGTTTTGCGAGTTTAAGTGGATGCATATTTTAAAATAATCGAAAAAACCGAATATTCATATTATCCCGATAACTATACGACAGACTTTAATACTCTGTACCAGAGGTATACAGAGCATAATAAGTTTGCGCAAAAGTGTGTAACAGCCATAAGGAAGCTTCTCCGACCCCATAAGGTATGTATACTTTTGATCAGCATCAACAGTCGAGTGGATAAAGCCATGTCCGTCTGTCTATCCGTATGAACGTACAGATCGCAGAGATGGTAAGAGATGCTGCTACCACTGCATCACAATTTATGCTAAGCGTATAATTTCGTTGGTAAAGAGTATTTTATAGACGGGCTTGACTTCGGCTTCGGTTTATGAAGAATTTCAGTCAGTTCGGTCAATATCGAAGTCGGAGATAGATTCGTTTGAGCTAAAACAATACACCCAAAAACATAATTTGCCTAAAAAGCCAAAAAAATTACTTTAAAATTTAGAAAATAGTACCAAAACAAAAAAGAAAGTCGGTCAAGCCCAACTATAACCTATTCTGTCCCAACAAAATTATACGCTCAGCATAAATTTTGATGCAGCAGTACCAGCTGAAAGCAGCGGCAACCGTTCATCTGATTTTCACCATTCCTTTGGCCATCGATAAGTTATCCTGATTGCTGTCCTGATAATATGTCAAGAAAGAATGAACCATCTATCTTTAAAACCGTGGGAGATATGCCGTTTTTTCCAAATTGAAAACAAACTTGATCTGTTTCCAGACATAAGAAGCATATAACTCATACATGTCAAACCTCTATCTTTTACCATAACTGAGCAAGTTGTTTTCATACGGACAGATGGTCAGACGGACATGGATATATCGACTCGGCTGTTGATGCTGATCAAGAATATATATACTTTATGAGGTCGGAGATCCTTCCTTCTGGCAGCTACATACTTTTGTACAAACTTATTATACTCTATGTACCTACGGTACAGAGTATAACAAGTAAGAAAGTCGGTCAAACCCGACTTAAAAAATACTCTGTACCTTTAAAAGTTTTCATTTACCACACAAAGTGTTAAGGTGTGTTAAATGCCGCCAATCATAAATGTTTGATTTCCCTATAACTCGACTATTGCTCATCCGATCTTCACCACTTCTTCGGCGAATCGATAAATGATACTGATTACTAAATATACCCAAAAGGTACGAACCCTTTACCTATAAAATTGTGCGTCTTATGACGATTTTCTTAAATTGCCTGATGCAAATGTCCTTCTAAATTTATCAAAATCATTAGTCGACAGTGGATTTTGCATATTTTTAAACAGATTTTTATTTGCAAAACATTATAAATTGTACTGAATCTTTACGTTTATATAATGCCAAAAAATAACATTAAATTTTTAAATGACCTCGATTATTGTTACATATGTTGAAAAGCAACATTAGTAAAAATACAGTTGCCCTAGTCAACTATGATTAAAATTGATTTTAAAATATGCATAATCCGCGTTCTAATCATGAGTATTTCTGACAATAGTCTGTTAAGTTCACTTTTCTGTATTTTTGTTACTTTATGGACGGACATGTTTCAAGAACATTTTGTTTTCAAAAGAATATAAATAAATTTATAAAGGTGAGTGATAGTGCGACAACATTTGTTCGGCAATGTCGTCTATCTGAAAGCGAAAAATATTATATCTGTTTTCAACTACCGTGTCTGGGAATCGAGTTCAGGAACTCGGGACTTAGCACGCATGGCGGCTTCTTAACCCACGCGACTATCAAGCACTCGTGACGGCGGCCATTTGAGCGTTCAGCAAGCAACTAGCCCGGTGGACGGACGTCATGACCTTTGCCTTACAACGGCGAGGCTAACCTTTTTTTAAGAACATGCAGCAGATGGGTTGATTTTAGTTAGCTTCTGTGTTACATCCAAATTTTAGAGCTTGACCACTAGGAACTTTTCAAGTCAACCATCGGGGGTACATTCATTTGTCCTCATCTCATATTCAGTTTATTTTCCCTCTTCTTCATCTGCTTCCCAAAGGGTATTCCAACTTTGGCCAAGCTAAAACTTAATTTCATATTTCATAGACAGTTGAGCCCTTAAATCATGTTCTTTTTTGAGGGTGGTTACACATTTTACAGATTTTTTGTGGCCATAAATCTGCTCACGTATCACTTGTGTGTAGCAAATGTGCTCACACGTCGGCAACCGAATTTTCGTTTGTTTTGTTGCCAGGGGAAATCAGCTTGCAGCGAGGCGCAAAATTCAAAGCAGTAAAAAATTGCATTTGTTTAATTATGCAAAGTTAATTGCATACATTGCGACTGACTAAAGCAAAAACAACCCGTTCGCTTACGTTTTGAATCTCCACTCTTACCCCCTTTTTATGCCACCAGCAGTTTCTTGTTCAAGTGGCGTTAAGGTCAAGTGCAGCCAGGCTATTAGCGCCAATGACAAAATCGCTTGAAAACCGACATGTGATGCGTTTTTGATTGAGCTATTGGAAAATCTAGCCAACTACTTAAAGTAGTTTAGAGTTGCTGGCGCTGCTATCGTATTTTAAATGCAATTTTCATGTTCAAATAGGTTGGGAGGATTTTTTGTTCTGGCAACAAAATGGAACGCAATGGTTGCCAGAGGTTGAGAGTAGATTAAAATCTACAAAAAAGGACCAGTAAATAAGACTAAAAGAGGGCGAACATTGAAGATGGCACCGACTATGATATACAAATTGTATAAAAGAAGTGCACATCGAAAAATAGCATTTAATTCGTACATTGTTAATTAAAGAAACCGAGGCTTTTTGAGTCAATGGAAGGAAGATATACACATTTCACTTATATAAATAATCACGTACATACATTTTTTTTTACAAATACACCTGGAATATATATAACTGAAAACGTTCTTGTATTTCGTTCTTTAAATACCACAAACTGAAATCTTTATGCATCTCAGCAAAAGCCAGGTATTAGTTTTAGACACATAGTTTCATGGTTAAATTTTTAAAGAATTGTTCGTAGATTCCGATTCTAAGGGACGCTTTTTAAAGAAAATCAAGAAAGAAAGTCGGTCAAGCCTGACTATAACATACTCTGTACCAACGAAATTATACGCTCAGCATAAATTTTGATGTTGCAGTACCAGCTGAAAGCAGCAGCGAACAGTCGTTTGATCATAATTCGACAGCCGTTAGGAAGAACGAACCACCTATCTTCAAAACTGTGGGAGATATGATGTTTTTTTTTTAAATGCACGGGTGGGAGGGGGCCTGGCCGAAATTGAAAATAAGCTTGATCTGTTTGCAAAGCTCTATCTTCTACCATCTCTGAGATCTGTGCGTTCATACGAACAGACAGACGGACATGGCTATATAGACTCGGCTGTTGATGCTGATCAAGAATATATTTACTTTATAGGGTCGGAGATGCTTCCTTCTGGGTGTTACATACTTTTGCACAAATTTAATATACTCCATGTACCTACGGTACAGATTATAAAAATTGACCCAACTTAATCCACAAACGTGGTGTACGGAGTTGTACAACAAATACTTTGAAATCTTGGACACTGTAGCGCAAGGTGTATCGTACTGTAAAGCTATGTTCACACGGGCAAATTAATTTGCCGAAAATTACGAAAATTTGTCAAAATTAGTTTGACTTGTGTCTGAACGCCAAATTAATTTGCAACCAAACCCTTTGTTACCATTAGTCGACTGGCTGCAGGGATGGAGGAGCTCATTGGAGTGGCCTTTTTGGCAATGACTGGCCCGACAAAATTGAACGGCAATTTATGTAAGTAATGCAATATCATAAAATTAAAGCTTAATCAACTCAACACTTACTAGATGTTCTAAGTCCTCTGCTCTCATTCGAACAAAAATCTTATAAAGCTGTATGCTTTCCAGCTCCAACTCTTTTACCAGCTTTACGCAGCATCCTTCGGTTTCCCGTCTTTTTACCCACGAACTCACTGCGTTTTATTTTACGTTATTTTTTTTTTTGCAGAAAAGTTAGGGAATGCAACGATGCAGCGCCAAGGCCAATAATTAACAAATTTTTCTTCGTAACAGTTTTGCCCATGTCAATTTTTGCAAAAATTTTAAGCAGCTAGAGATTTTGACTAACCCGATATTTTATATCGCACTAAGTCGATTAGTTGTCAACTGCTAGACAAACCAATTGGTTTGTGGGAAACACAAAACTTTCGCAAACCAAGTTTGCGAGTGTGAACACTAAGCCAAATTCAGTGCAAACTTTCGAAGTTCCGACAAACCTATTTGCAAACTAATTTGGCGTGTGTGTGAACACCTTGACAAATTCGGACACAAATCAGACAAACTTTGTTTAAACTAATTTGCCGTGTGAACTTAGCATTAAGCATCGGTGTTTCATCGATGTTTTACTTGCAAAATATCGAAAACATCGATGTTGCAATAAATCGATGTTTCTCCAGCTCTAACTTATACATAGCAAGGCACTTTTTATAAAGGCATATAAACCGGCTTGAGGAACTTTCACAGCCCCGTTTTAAGCAACACCTAATGCATGTTTAATAGTCTAAAATCTCTCTTGCCCCAGCAATTTGAAAGAAGTAATTGCTTCAACAGTTTTATAGATGGAACGTTCGATCCTTCTGACATGCTCAAGCCCGAAAATTCAAATATATGTTCTACTTACACGTTTTGTATGCTACTCACATAAAATAAACTTTGCCATTTAAAAAAAAAATGCCTTGCTCTCCAAATATTCAAATGTTTAATGCACCTTGCACTTTTTTCGTTATTAATTTTGGTAATGAATTTTTCCTTAGAAATGCATTCACATATTTCTCTTGTGACAATTCATAATCTAAACGTCAGTTCGCTTTACAACGTGCCTGGCATTTTAATATAGTTCGAACTGTAAAAAAAGAACCAAGTCTGTTTCTAACTGCATTGCACGGGCAGTTCGTTAACTTTGGTGGGTCAAAGAGCCGCCAGATTAATGGCCCAATGAGTATGTTTACTTATTTTTCAGACGTCGCCAATTCATATCTTTCGCCAACCATCCCCCTTGAAGCATACAAATTATTAGGAAAATGCGTGAGAGACGAGGCAAACAAGAAAATACCGAAAATGCCAGCACGTAAAAAACGAAAATTTATTGAAGCGCACTTCCGCAAAAAAGTCGGCAACAACCACAACTACTCAAGCAGGAACTGTGGTGTTTTAATGCTATTGCCATAGGAAAATATTAAATAAAGAAAATTAGAAGTCTTAATACTCTTCCACAATTAAGAACCCAGCCGTTTCGCAAGTTCTCCAAGGTGGCCACGCTAAAAAAATAATGATTTTTGAAGTCAGCGCAAGCTTTCACATATGAACTGAGATATTGGATATATCTTAAAACTTTCGTGATTTTGAGCTGGTACGAGACGAAACTTCTAAAATGAGTAATTTATTTTCTAAATAAATATTAATTTTGCATCAGACAGTTCTTTAAAATTATTCTTGGGGCACAATGCACTGAAAAAATGGTTATTTTAATGTAGCGAAATTTTTTGGGGGGGTGGGCGTTATTGCTTTTTTGAACATGGGCATTTCCGTGGTGTCGAACGGGAGCGTCGTACGCATTGAAATACAAAAAAAAAGTACCAATATATCAGAATTTCATTTTGGCAATATGCGTAGCTTACTATATACCTCTTAAATAGCCCTATAATTGGCACAAATGTTGATTTTGGAGAGTTTTTCGTTTTCGAGATAATTGCAAAAAAGCAAGGCGTTTGCACTGGACATATATAGAAATGGTTTTCGCTGGCGACAATTTAAACTTTGATTTCAGCGAATCCTGAGGGATGATTGATGACTCTTTAAAATGGTTGTGATTTTAATTATTTATACTTTTTTTTAAAATTTAATTTCAAGCACGTTCGCACGGGACATGTTTTTCCATTATGATATTTGTGTGGTTTCCGATATTATGGAATGTAAAAACATACAGTTAATTGCAATCAAATAGTTTGTTATGGTTTTTTAAGCAATCTTAATTTGCTCTTTGTTCTTATAGAATGATTTAAGATAGCAAAATGCAATGAAATCTATAAGCACTTTTTTAGAAAAAACGAGAGCGTAAGTTAAAGTCGGCCCTGCCCGACTTCGAAATACCCGTTACTCAGCTCAGCTCGGATAAATATGCAACATTTTTTAAACTCGGCCATTTATTATCCGATCCTTTTGAAAATATGTGAGATTGTAGATAATGGCCACTTAGACTGCAAAATCTGAGCTCGATATCTTAAAAATTGTGGGAGTTATTCAATATTTTTTATTGCGGGGGCGGGAGGGGGCGTGGCCAAAATTTGAAACAAACTTGATCTGCCTACAGACAAGACTAGCTTACGTATAAAATTTGGTTGCTCTAGCTCTTCTAGTCTCTGAGATCTAGGTGTTCATACAGACGGACGGACGGACAGACGGACATGGCTATATCGACTCGGCTGTTGATGCTGATGAAGAATATATATACTTTATGATATCGGAGATGCTTCCTTCTGCCTGTTACATACATTTGCACGACTTTAGTACACCCTTTTTACTCTACGAGTAACGGGTATAAAAACATGCATCACAACGACAAAAATGAGAAAACCGGAGTTTGTGAGACATTGCGTTCGAAAACCTCGATATGAGTTATGAAGAGGAAACAATTTATTCAAGTACTCTAATCTAATCTTACAATTAGCGTAGAGTTCTTCAATCAAATTGTTTCCCCTTGAAAATCTGATAAAACATGCTGTTTTTGAGAATTTTTAATTTTTTGGTCTGGGTGGACCTTTCTGTGGAAATGCCCAAATTGGCTTTTACACCATGATAACGCTCCTGCTTACATATCGTTGCTTGAGCGCTAGTTTCAAGCCAAGAACAACACTCTTGTAAGGCCGCAAAAGCCCATGAAGGAGGACGCTACGGACACGATTGAGGCGACTGTGTCGGCAATAAAGGAGGGGCTAAATAAGGTCACATAAAATCATATTTAAGTGCTTTGAGGGGGTTTTATACTAAATATATATTTATATTTGAAATCACAATTTTGCAGAACGAGAGAAGCTCGTCCACAGGCATTATTTCAATTTTATAAGTGAAGAAGAGTCAATTGGCCGCTTCAGCACTTTGAGTTACTGCATGCCACCGGTAATTTTTATGATTACGAGACAAATTAAAAATGTTTTCCGGTTTAATAATTTTAGTGTAGCGGTTGGAATAGGCTGAATTCCTCAAACGCGAAGTAGACTGAGGGCTTAACTCCGCAAATCGACTAGATTGCCGAGCTTCTACAATCGTCTCTAAAATCATAACAAGGGACGAGTCATGGACTTTGTGTAAAAATAATAAAGAAGTATTTTTATACTCTGTACCGTAGGTACATAGAGTATTATAAGTTTGTGCAAAGATATGTAACATCCAGAAGGAAGCATCTCCGACCCCATAAAGTATATATATTCTTGATCAGCATCAACAGCCGAGTCGATATAGCCATGTCCGTCTGTCCGTCTGTCCGTCTGTCTGTCCGTATGAACGCACAGATCTCAGAGATGGTAAGAGATAGAGGTTTGACGGGTATGGGACATATGCTTCTTATGTCTGCAGGCAGATCAAGTTTATTTTCAATTTTGGCCACGCCCCCTCCCGCCCCCGCAATTTAGAAAAAATCCCACAGTCATATCTCCCACAGTTTTGAAGATAGATGGCTTGTTCCTTCTGGACATATTTAGTTATTAGAATAACTTATCGATCCGCCAAAGGAATGAAGAAGATCGGATGAACGGTTTTCGAGTTATGATCAAAAGACAAAATTTCTTGGTACAGAGTATGTTATAGTCGGGCTTGACCGACTTTCTTTCTTGTTTTTTATGGGTAGATTGATTAGACACAATCATGTGTGCCTCGGCGTAAGACATAGAACAAGTTGATTTGTTCATAGTCCATCTCTTACAGCTCAAAAATTAGTTCGATTAAAAGGAAAATGAAAAAGGAGAATTGTTTTTCGCAATTTGACAAAAGTTTTAAGTCTCCAAATTTTGGCAGAAGTGGTTATGATAACAAAGTGTTCCTTTTTTAATTAATTACTTTGACTTTGATGTTCGATATAATGTTTAATACCGTTCCCATATGCTTCTTAAAACGGCATTAAATTAGTATAACCCTATCAATATTATGTTAGCAAATAGTGCATGCTGTTTCGAAACATGTGCAACGTTTTTTCACCTTGATAACTCAGCTATTTATTATCTGATATTTATACAAATTTGAGATATTAAAGATAATGGGCACATACTAGGGTTGCCGAGTACTCCAAAAATATTTATTTCGATATTTTTTACGGTTTTAAAAAAGTATCATTTCGATATAAATATTTTGGGGAAAAACACTAAATTGTTAAGCCGGTAAGCTTCTGAAATGGTGGAAAAGCTTCGGTCGGGGGGTTTCATTACTTATTAAACCTAAGGGTTTGGTTGGAAGCTTTGTTCACGGACATTTAGATAGGGAAAAATGTCTTTGGGAAAAAAAATAAGAAAGCGTCCAGCTTAAGAAGCTATTAACAGCATTAAACTGCTCTTCCCCAACCGAAATACGTAAATTAGTTTACCTGACTTGACTTATGCTTTTATTCTGTTCAAAATCTTAAAGTGTTCTGTTCAAGCTTGGATATGATTTTGAAATGAATTTGCTCCGACTAAAGTAATTCTCTGAATGGAACATACATATTTCCACGCAGATGGGACTGTTTCGGGATGTTAACAATTTTGAAAATCCGGCTCTGGGTGAAGTTTGATGGACTTTTGGTCACTTGCAAAATATAGATTAAGAGAGCAAAACAAGTTCAAACTTCATGAATATTGACGAAAGCTTAGTTGATATCAAATTTTGAATTAAATTACCAAAAACATTTATGATTGAAAGCAGCTTAATCGTCGTCATATTTAGATGTAGCACCTGAAATATTTATATTAAATTATCAATTGCAGATCCATTTTTAATGTGTTTTTTAATTTAGCATATTTTGATATAAAGCATTCGAAAAGTTTAATCAAAAATGTAACCAAAAATATCACCAGGATATATTCTGTATGCAATTTATCGTCCCGGAAAAATATTCGAAAACGAAATATCTTACTTTTGGAAAAAAACATCGATAAACTATCGATATCTTTAAAAATTGGAGAAGTTATCTAAAAACGAGAGCGTAAGTTAAAGTCGGCCCTGCCCGACTTCGAAATACCCGTTACTCAGCTCAGCTCGGATAAGTATGCAACATTTTTTTAACTCGGCCATTTATTATCCGATCCTTTTGAAAATTTGTGAGATTTTAGATATTGGCCATATAGACTACACTGCAAAATCTGAGCACGATATCTTAAAAATTGTGGGAGTTATTCAATATTTTTTATTGCGGGGGCGGGAGGGGGCTTGGCCAAAATTTGAAGCAAACTTGATCTGCCTACAGACAATACTAGCTTACGTATAAAATTTGGTTGCTCTAGCTCTTCTAGTCTCTGAGATCTAGGTGTTCATACAGACGGACGGACGGACGGACGGACAGACGGACATGGCTATATCGACTCGGCTGTTATTGCTGATGAAGAATATATATACTTTATGATATCGGAGATGCTTCCTTCTGCCTGTTACATACATTTGCACGACTTTAGTATACCCTTTTTACTCTACGAGTAACGGGTATAAAAATTTATTGCGTAGGGTGGGCTGGGCGTGGCCAAAATTTAAATTAAACTTGATCTTGATGCTTGCTACTCAGTAGATTAATTCTTGATGTAAGGTAGACTTAATTTAAAACCAACAATTTGTATCTTTTATCGAACTTTTTACTAGAGCTGTACCATTTTGTCAGATAAGTACCATCAAACAATACGCATATTTTCTAGTGAAAATTTAAGTGAAATTTAAACGAGGGACCAGCCGAATAAGCATACAAACGCTGCCCCCATTCTTATCATCATCTTCTCTGTATGCACGGACGCACACGGATATATGGACTCAGCTGTTAATGTTGATAAATAAAGTAAGTCGAACATGTTTTCTTCTGCCTGCTGTATACATTATTAGTCTATTTTTATACCCTGTTCCCATTGAAAATGGGAAAAGGGGGATCATGAAGTTGTGCGAATGTATGTAACAGGCTGAAGGAAACATTTCCGACACCGTAAAGTATATATATTTTTGATCAGCATGAACAACCGAGTCGATATAGCGATGTCCGTCTGTCCGTCCGTCCATCTGTCCGTCTGTCCGTCCGTCCGTCTGTCCTTCTGTCTGTCTGTATGGACGCGTCGATCTCGTAGACTATAAGAGATAGAGCCACAAATTTTTGCATGAAGGTAGACTTATGCCATACGCAGATTAATTTTGTTTCAGATTTGGAAATTCCACCCCTTCCCCCTTTTATCCCCAAAAAACCTAGACATCCTAGACCTAAAAAGCCGTCGGATCCACAATTTTCAAGTTAGAGCTTCGTGGTTTAGTATACATCAAGCCAATATCTATCTATTCTGAAAAGTACAATCAGATGGAACAAAAAACACCAGAGTTATAAGCGAAACAGTTGAGCTGTTCCCTATTTTCTTCAGAAGCATCAAACAATAACGCTAGTTTCTTTTGTACCTTACACCTCTATAAGTTAATATGCCCCGGCGTAAGAATACACAAGGAACAACAGAAATTTGTGTGGCAAACATTTATAAAACACTTTTAGCCATTTCTCTTCATTAACCGCAAGCCAGGGAATGAGAAGCGTCTCGTCGCGACGGGCGTTTCCATTTATGTAAGTTGGTGGGTAGGGAACGCGCTTAATGAAGTTTCTCACCAAAATGTTAGCCGTTGTCCGCTTGTATGTCCGGGCCAGACAGAAATTGATGAGCTTAGGGAAAGGATGGGTCTGGCGACACTTTTGACAAATCGCAAGGACCGAGACAAGTCGCCCAATCCCCCCATCACGTTTGCTGCCTTATGCCAACATAATTGGCATCACTTTGGGTAACCAAATTGTGATGTAATTAATTCTGTTTGTGTAATTGTAGACGGATGCCCACTTGGCCGGGGAAGTCACTAGCTAAAAAAACACATGTAACCATCAGGTGTTGTCGGTTGCTGAAATTGAAACCGCAATCCCATATGTAAATGCAGCGCCCCGTTAATAATTAATTACATAATTAACCGCAAATTAAGGCATACACGAGTGAAGCCATCGGTAACAACAACTATTTCAATGCTTGCACAGTTGGCTTAGAAGTTCCAGTCAATAGAACTCAGTTGATCACTTTTGGTATCATTTTGCAATATGCTCGTCTTACTATCAGCGAAAAGTAGGCACCTACATATGTGAGTATGACATGTATGTTTGTAGTTGTATTATTTCTGCACCAAAGCGCTTACAACGAGAGGAAAAACGGGGAAAATAAATATTGAATTTCAAGCAAATATTATTTTTCCTGTTTTGTTGCTGCAGTCACGGGCCAACAAGTTGGCAGTGACACACTGCGGTTGCGCATTTATTGTAGTAAGTTTTTTTCGCCATTTGTTTGGCTTGGATACTGTAGATAACATTATAATTTGTCGTTAAATTTGATGGAAAATCGTTATTGGTCAGTGGTGGGAAAATATATCTAGCAACGTCTATGGCAAAATAGGTTTCATTTTAAGTCTAGGCTTGCAATATTTCGCTGAAGACGTCGACGAGAAAAGTTTTTTATGTTCCTTCTTGCTGAGATGAGGCGCAACTGCTTGTAATTTGTTATCTTAAAACATCACGATTAAAGTACATGCCTTTTATTGCTGGTGGCAGCGAAAAGCAAGTGGGCTTGGGCGTACTCTGAGAAGAAATCGAGAATTTTATACTTGGATCATGAAACTACGTACAAAACATTCTCAAATCAAGTTAAAATTATTGAATTAATTGTTAATCGTTCTCAAGTTTATGACATCCATGGCACTCTTGAATCAAAAGCAGTCGAAAACCAAGAATATTCCTTCTTGTTTCATTATCTCGTCAGTTAAAAAGTAAAATCTTTGACTCTTGAACAAAGAGCTCCTCAGACTTAAGTTTGTTTTTATATCCTTGCAAAGGGTATAATAATTTTGCCCAGAAGCTTGCATCGCATAGAAATATTCATTTCCGACCCCATAAACTATATATATTCTTTATCAGGGCTTGAGGGATGAGTGCTTGAGACGAGCTGAGCCGATTGAGCTTTGTCCGTCCGTCTGTCTGTCTGTTTCTACGCGAATATGTCGGAACCGACCGGATCGGATGACTATATCTCATAGCTCCCATAGGAACAATCGGTCGGAAAACTAGTTTAGGTGAAAAACTTTTTCGTTTTCAATGGAAACGTCTCCAAAATTTGTAATCGTAGGTTTTCTGTTTTTTAATAATTCTACCAAGTTCGGACAACTATATGGTATAACTGCCATACAAAAGATAGGCCTGAAAAACAGGCCTGCAAACTTTGGCACAGACGAAGCTAGCTTAGTTTTCTCGTTGTATACTATTACAATACAAACAAATATGGTTGTCAGACTAAGTAGCAAGTCGACGCGAGGAACACACAGCTCCACAACGCGGCATCAGATGAAACTGTTAGAGCGGGTTCAACCATATTCTCATAAATGCGCTTGCTCTCCTCTCTCAGTTTTTTTTTTACCATTCTTTCCTTCATCACATGCACCAAACTAAAAACGAACTCAGCTTCATTTAAAAAGCGTAATTCTTGAAAAGTTTTAGAAAGAATAATAGTATTCAACTATTCGTTTTTCTTTATTCTGGGTGGGCATGAATTATCAATATTTCGGGCTTACAATTCAACTCTTTTACCTCAGACTTGAGTGATGCAACTATGCTTAATTTTCAAAATTTTATATGCTTATGTTCTTTAGTCATAAAGGGTGACTTTTTAGCTATTATCTTTTGGCAACACTGGTTTAAACAGCTCACACACGTTTCGTGCTTTGCTTCACTGTCAAACATCTTCAGTTTGGTCTATAATTTAACCATGAATCGTCTTATAAACGAACAACGCTTCAAATTATTGAATTTTATTATCAAAATGCGTGCTCTGTTAAGAAAGTTCATCGCGCGCTTCTTCCGAAAAATTGTGTTCAGCGACGAAGTTCATTTTTGGCTCAATGGGTACGTAAATAAGCAGAATTGTCGAATTTTGAGTGAATATCAGCCAGAAGCATTGCAAGAGCTACCAATGCATCCAGAAAAAGTCACAGTTTGGTGCGGTTTATGGGCTGGTGGCATCATTGGACCGTACTTCTTCAAAAATGATGCGAATCGTAACGTAACTGTGAATGGTAAGCACTACCGTGAGATGATATCCAACTTTTTTTAGTCCAAAATGCAAAAAAATCCATGTGGTTTCAACAAGACGGTGCCACATGCCACACAGCACGCGCAACAATGGACTTATTGAGAGGCGAGTTCGGTGAACATTTTATTTCACGTTCGGGACCGGTCAATTGGCCGCCTAGATCGTGCGATTTAACGCCTTTCGACTATTTTTTGTGGGGCTATGTTAAAGCTCATGTCTATACAGACAAGCCCGCTTCAATTGACGCATTGGAAGACAACATTGAAGCATTTATTCGTGAGATACCGGCCGAAATGTTGGAAAGAGTATGCCAAAATTGTACTAAGCGGATGGACCATTTGAGGCGCAGTCACGGTCAACATTTGCATGAAATAATCTTCAAAACATTAAATTATATGTACCGTACTATCGATTAAAATAAAGATTTCATGCATTTTTCTGAATTTAATGTGTCTTTTTTTGAAAAACTTTCCTATAGCTCTTAAAAAATCACCCTTTACAAGTCATTTATATAAAATTTAGAACAATTAAACTACAAAATAGATAGTTAGTTAGTTAGTCAGATAGTTAGGTTGGTCTATTTTGTAGCAGATTTAGCTTTATGGATTAAGCCTCAGATTTGATTGATAGCCGTTTTCTAGAACTATCATTAGTCCAAAGGATTTTTCCAAAGACTTTAGAGCTGACATAATTTTATTTATAGGAACGCTGAAATATTGCTCAAGACATCAAAAACGTAACAAAATACATTTTCATAATTGCATTTTATTAAGAAATGGAAAATCACGGCCCTTATGCGTATCTCTATCGATATATATTATATCATAAATATCAGTTATCATTCCGAACCGCATAACCAAAATATTTAAGATTTTAATCAAGCCCTTGATATACACTGAGCTAACTAAATTGTGTGCTGATTCAGCAGCTACTAGAAGCTACTAAACAAATGCCGATTTCTTCGGGCCGAACCATTTGCCAAATTTTAAAATTTGGAAGCCTTGGAATATACAGAATTCGTGCAGTGATCGGCAAAAAACACAATCACATTTGGCATTGCAAATGTCAGCGTAGCAACAGACACGATGTTGGCCATACGCTTGGAATATGGAGGATCATATGGATCTTTTCAAGTGTGGTGTCAAGTGCATCGTGATACTTATTATATTTTGATTATTACACCAATATTAATGCTTATGGGTTGTTTTTGTGTGTAAGAATATGTTCCCAATTGCTATTTGAGACCCGTTCTCAAATCTCATGTTATAGTTTAAGCACCCACCCATTGGTCATCCATGGCGGGTTGGTAATACCACTGTCATGGTTATGCAGCTATGAGTGTCCATTTTTCTGTCTGGAAAATCAATTTCTAATGAATTCAGTGGTTTTAATAAACGCCCTTTTCAGTATCAAAAATTTCGTCAGTTTCGAAAAAACTTACTGCTCTTTTAATCAGAATTTTACAACTTCTGCGTCTTTAAGTAAAGCAATTTAAACACTGGTGCTGAGTATTGGTTTTTTCTTTTACGGCAGTAAACTTTCATTGGCTTATAACTAGACTATCGTTCATTTGATCTTTACCACACAATGTTACAATGCATTGCAATGTTACATTTGCCAATGCTTCACACCAGGGCTGCAAACTGATTTTTCTGTAACCGAACTTTAAAGCGAAATGAATTTTAACATTAAAAATATCGATAATGTCGCATAAAAATTACATTACAAATTATCGGCTGCAAAAATTGCATCTTGCAAAAGTACTTAAAAAAATAGAGGAAAGTTAACTTCGGCTCAGCCGAAGTTTGTACACCCTTGCAGCACGTTTTTCTAACTAATTTGAAGGATACTTACACTGAAAACAAACCAGTTTTTGTCACTTTAACTACTTTTCTGACTATAATTTTCTATGACACCTATACTATATAGCTGTCCGATGTCGACCAAACTTAGTGGAATCATGGGAAAGCATACCAAACTACCAAATACAAAGTTTGGAGGGATTTTCTTTGAAAATAAACAAGTTTTTCTCACTAGAACTAGTTTTTCAACCGATCATTCCTATGGCAAGTATATGCTATAGTCATCTGTTCCGGCTGGTTTTGACACTTGTGCAGAGTATTTGTACTACAAGACTTCGTCCAAAGTTTGGTCGCAATAGCTTTCAAACTGACGGACATGGCTATATCGACTAAGCTCGTCATGCCGACCAAGAATATATACACTTTTGATGTTCCGAAATGCTTCCATCTATGCGTTACAAACATCTGGACAATTTTAATATACCCTCTGCAAGGGTATAAAAACTGAACATGAACCAGTTTCGAACCTAAAGTAAATAATATAAAATAAGAATCAACAAAAATTAGCGACATGTTATTTGGTCGGTTTTAAAGGACAGAGTCTTAAAATCGGTTGAAACTTCAATTCATTAAAGGTTGCTACTATTTTTAACAGACTACAAATAGAAACTTTACTTCAAAGTTAATTTATTTTGAACCACAAATAATAAAAAAAAATATATATATTTTAAAAATGGATATTTGAAAAATACCGAATAATATCGATAAATATAGCAGTTAACATAACTTATTTAACAAAAGTTTTCTATTCTGGTTTATTTGAAATCGAACTCCATTAGAATTTTAGGAAGTTTTAAGAAGGGCTTAAATAATACTGACATCAAGTGTCCTAGACACACCATCGCTTTTTCTTCATTTGGTTAGCTTCCATATGTTATTTACCAAAAACTTCAGAATTTTCACATACTCAGAAGCACTCAGACTTCCTCCTCGGCTTTAGTTGTTGATTTCAACTGCAGTCAACTGGGACATCATCATTATTTTTCCTTTAGCACACAGAGAGCTTAATTATGTCATACGTGCATTTTTGCTCCTCTTGACATTTAGATACACAAAGAGTTTGTCTGTGGCAGACTCATTAAAGCGCAACTGCGTCACAGCAGAATAGCGATTCTGCCATAAGTAGATGCTAGTGGCATTAAAACATCAATGGACGGGCTGCAATCTCATATTAAAACGACAGAAGTAAACTGACAAAGTGCAAGTAACTTAGTGTTTACATTAATAGGTTTTTTTTTTCCTTGCAGAGGGTATATGGGAATTGTCCATAGCGCATAGAAGGAAGCATTTCGGAACACATAAAGTATATATATTGTTGATCAGCATGACGAGCTGAATTGATTTAGCCTTGTCCGTCTGTCCGTCCGTCTGTTTCAATGCTATTTCCTCCGTCAGTTTGAAAGCTATCGCGACCAAACTTTACCCGAAGTCTTCTGATACAAATACGCTTCACATTTGTCGGAACCGGCCGGATCGGATGACTATAACATATTGCTGCCATAGGAACGATCGATCCAAACTTAGTAATTCTTAGTTTGCTATGCTTTCCCATAATTTCATTAAGTTTAGCTGTCATAGAAAAGAAAAGTCAGAAAAGTGGTCTTAGTGAGAAAAACTTGTTTGTTTTCAGTGGAAACGTCCTTCAAATAAATTAGAACAAGAAAGAAAGTCGGTCAAGCCCGACTATAGCATACTCTGTACCAACGAAATTATACGCTTAGCATAAATTTTGATGCTGCATTAAAAAGCTAAAAGCACCGATGCTATTGCGCTGCAGCAGCGAACAGTCTTTTGATTATAAATATTATAATCATTTATCCGATCTTTACCATTCCTTTGGCGGATCGATAAGTTATCCTGATTACTAAATATGTGCAGAAGAACCAAACCATCTATCTTTAAAACTGTGGGGGCGTGCCCAAAATTGAAAATAAACTTGCTCTGCCTGCAAGTATAAGAAGTTTTTGTCCCAATCAGGCCAAACCTCTATATCTTACCATCTCTAAGATCTGTGCGTTCGCTGACAGACGAACGGACAGACGGACATGGCAATAACGACACGGCTGTTGATGCTGATCAAGAATATATATTCTTTATGGGGTCGGAGATGCTTCCTTCTGGTACACAGTATAAAAATCGCGAAATTATTTCTGGTTGATGACCTTTACAAATGCATACTTGAAATATGATGAAATATGGTGTGTGATAGCCCTCGCAATTCAACCCTGGCTTCGAACAAGTTCGTTCAGGTTCAAATGTCAATTTGCAGCTATTTTAGACTTGAGCATAAACGCACTTATAAGATCCATACATACAATGTAAACGATCCGGGCGTCAGTGTAAGATTTTGGCAATCTAGTGGAACTTAAATTAAGTCAAATTAATCAATTTCAAAAATTATTTTGTATATGCAAGAACAATTATATTCGTAGGATAATATTCAAAAATCAGAATGAAAATGATAATTACCAGCAATAAAACGGTAATTAAGCAGACCTCATTTCAAGACTCGCCAAATTACATTTGACAAATAGTATCCAGTTATACAATTAAGTCGTGAGTGACTTGTTTTACATAAGTGTTTATTTTTCTAAATCTTTAACTGTTTTACAATACTGCGGCTTAATACATTTACTGGAACATTGTATATAAGTTTTGTCATCAACACCTTAGAAGTAAGAACCCTTTAGTTCGGCTCAGAATGAATCAAAGCTGAAATGGAAGAGCTGGTACTGAATTCATGGCATCCTTTATATGAATTTCAGCCATTAGTTTATCTCAGTCATGTTCTACTACGTCATGACTCATGACCTTAGCTGATTTTAGGCATGATTTAAGTGCTGAACTCATGTGTGAGTTTCATGGAAAGTACTCAAACTTGCCTGTATTCAGGCATGAAATTAAGTTATTCCTACTGCTCAGGTCTGAATCAGCCCTAATCAATTCAGTACTAAAAGGTAGAACTGCAGGGTACAAGTAAGCTGCACATTTGTCGGACACAGACTTATTAGATAACTACATCACATACCTGCCATAGGAACGATTAGCTTAAGAATAAGTTTTAGAGAGAAACGTTTTTGTTTTAAAAGGTAGCGTCTCTTAACTAAGTATTTATTAATTTTATAGCCTAGTACTGAAAAATATAATCCATATCCATTTGGAATGGATATCCAATTGGAATATCCATTTGGAATGGATATTCTTAATTTTCATTCTTTGGATAATTTTCAGCTCAGCTGGATGCAAATCTAAGATCCGTTTAACAATAAATGGATATTAATCGAGAAAGCTAAGCTAACTCGCTTAAATATTTTCAAAGAATACTCTTTTTCCATTTTCCGACCGATCGTTCGTAAGGGAGCTATATGATATAGTCATCCGATTTAGCCAAAAATTCGTAAAATTATGTAAAAGCATGTGAAACAAACAAATACAATATTGCAGGATGCTACCATTAAAAGCAAAAGGGTTTTTCTAACTTAGACTGTTTTTCAGACCTATCTTTTGTATGGAAGCTATACCACATAGTTGTCCGATTTTAATAACTTAAACTTGGTAGGATTAAAAAACCTACGATTACAAAGTTTGGAGACGTTTCCATTGAAAAGAAAAAAAGTTTTCCATACTAAAACTAGCTTTCCGACCGATTGTTCCTATGGGAGCTATGGGAGGCCGGTTCCGACATATTAGTAGTGTGCAGCAAAAAGAAGACTCTGTGCAAAATTTCAGCTCGATAGCTTTAAAACTGAGAAACTAGTTCGCGTAGAAACAGACAGACAGACGGACGGACAGACGGACGAACAAAGCTCAATCGACTCAGCTCGTCACCCTAGTTTATGGGGTCGGATATGAATACTTCTATGCGTTGCAAACATCTGGGCAAAATTATAATACCCTTTGTAAGGGTATAAAAGCTTGCAACACAACGATAATAATGAGAAAAATGGATTTTGTGCGACAATTAAATTGTTTCCCCTTGAAATTTTGATAAACCATTTTTAAGAAATGCCCATATCTGAAAAGTTCAAGGAACCTTTTTTGTCAGTTAGGTTTATTTCTAAGAGCATCTTCTTTGTACAATTTAAGAGTAACTGCACGATTGCACTCTTAATGCAATACTTGTGCTGAATCACCAAATAACCATAAATAAAATAAAGAAGAGCAAAGAAATATAAATTAACGTTAAAACTTTGATTTGCTTTTAATGATATTCTTAGACGTAACGTTACTCCTGAAAAACATAATTTTTTCTCATTGTCTCACGCAGTCCAACGGAAGTGCGTAAATTTTACATATAATCATAGTTTTATAAACTAATCTTATAATAAAACAAGAAAGAAAGTCGGTCAAGCCCGACTATAACATACTCTGTACCAACGAAATTATACGCTCCAGTAGCAACCGTCTGACTGTCCGTATGAACGCACAGATCTCAGAGATGGTAAGAGATAGAGGTTTGACATGTAAGGGACATATGCTTCTTATGTATGTTGGCTTAGCATATTTAGCAATAGGATCACTTATCGATCCGCCAAAGGAATAGTGAAGATCGGATGAACGGTTGTAGAGTTATGATTAGAAGACTGTTCGCTGCTGCATCGCAGTAGCACCGCTGCTTTCAGCTGCTACTGCACCATCAACATTTATGTTGACCGTATAATTTCGTTGGTACAGAGTATGTTATAGTCGGGCTTGACCGACTTTCTTTCTTGTTTTAAAATGTTATGCATTGATGACTCTTTCAAAAGGTTTTTATTATTATAGGTTTACCATAGAAAAATAGATTTTTTATTCAAAATTAGATTTTAAACTCTTATCACGGGAAATATTTTTCCATCATGATATTGATGTGGGTTTTGTTATAATGCACAGCAAAAACTTACACCCAAAAAAATAAGTTGCTGAAAACCACCGAAAATAACCTTAATTAGTTATAGTTATAATTCTCAGGTAACTCAAACATGAGAAAAGAACAAACTAAAAAAACAGGAAAAAAATCAAAACAATTAACATATTTACGCCTGCAGTGGAACTCGAACCCACAACCTACACGTTCTAGGTCGACGGTCTAACATCTGAGCCGTGCGGCTTTTTGTTCCTTGTCCATTTTTGTTTAAAATTTGAGAATTTTATTATCCAAATCGAAATTGCTTGCAAGACATTCGAAGATTGACAACTCGACCCTTGTATCACAGATCTCATTATTAAAATTTTAATGGAGATTTCGGAGCGTATGGGCTATTTTTAGAGCAAACTTTTTGGCCTTATCGCGCCTATTAATAATGATTTTTTTTGGTTAAAAGTTATATTATCTATAATAAACGAGAGAGTAAGTTAAAGTCGGCCCTGCCCGACTTCGAAATACCCGTTACTCAGTTCAATTAGTGCTTAATAACCGCATGCGGCTCGGATAAGTATGCAACATTTTTTTAACTCGGCCATTTATTAACCGATCCTTTTGAAAATCTGAGCTCGAATTCTTAAAAATTGTGGGAGCTATTCAACATTTTTTATTGCGGGGGCGGAAGGGGGCATGGCCAAAAACAAACTTTATCTGCCTGCAGACAATACTAGCTAACATCTAAAATTTGGATGCCCTAGCTCTTCTAGTGACTGAGATCTAGGTGTTCATACAGACGGACGGACGGACAGCCGGACATGGCTATATCGACTCGGTTGTTGATGCTGATGAAGAATATATATACTTTATGATATCGGAGATGCTTCCTTCTGCCTGTTACATACATTTGCACGACTTTAGTGTACCTATTTTACTCTACGAGTAACGGGTATAAAAGGAATCTACTAATTTCAAAATTTGGACTTAAAATGAGCATCCTTATGTACATAGTAGGACATGGAAGCATGCCACAAGTACTTATTTCACGATTATTTCTCACGCATGAGCATGCGAAAGCATACATACTGACCCATAAATTATATCTATATACAAAAATTGGTTATTTGAGTTATGTTTGTACTTTAAATTATTATATATGTTTATAAATTTTTATGTTTTTTTTTTCAATAACTGTTATTTTCGGTCCCTGAATAAAAGTCAAAACCCACTTCCGTTTTTTGTCCCGTTAGGGCAGCACACATATCTTGGCTTATAGCTTTAAGCTAGTATGGCAGATTGATGTCAATTCGTTTTCTGTTTGTAATGCTACTTAACTGCTACGCAAATACATGAAGACCTTTTTAAAAATTTAAGTTCTTTATATTTTTTTTTACGTCAGATTGGAAATGCCCATATCAACCAGACCTATTTTACGAACGAGCTGCATAACAGAACAACAAAGCGAACCATTCACAACGAGATTCTTTGACCGCTTACCTTATATTTAAATTTAATTATGCCCCAAAAAATAGTTTACTAAAAATTTAGTAACTAATATGGTTGGCTGAAATAAACCATTCAAGTCTAGGTACTATATACGGGTAGCCCCCCACTCTGTGTAAATATGCTAAACAATATTTCTCTCAAATAAATTTCAGAGGGGAAATAAATTGTTTATTATAAATCATTAAAATTAACGTGCAAAACACGTACCTAGAGCTCACCTATGGGACTACGCTATGCGTACCAAAGGTAGCGATTGCTTCCGCAATGGTATAACAAAAAAATGGAAAGCCAATGTGTCCCATTTATTTTCATTTTGTTACTTCGCACAACAATTTCCATTTTGAAAATGGCTCTTTGTGCCACAGTTACCGCACAGCAACCCCTTTGTTGCGGTTGATTGGCCAAATCACTAGCATGCTAGTTTTGCTCACTTCTGCACCCCCCTCGGCGCTGCCATCGCCTTTTACTTTGTGCATGCAAAATCATTTTGGTGAACAATTTTCATCCTTTTTTTTGGATTGCCAACAATTTTTTGACCTTGCGACAAATTTCTTTCGCAGGATTTTGTGGCCAAAGTTTTTGGGACCATAAATTAAATTTATTCACCCCGAAAAGATGGGCACAAGTTCTTTTGGCGGTTAGGCTGCATTTTTAATTAACCGGCCTCATCATTATCAGGGTCAACAATTTTGCAGCTACCAATGCAAACACCAAATACCACTGCGGCATTTTAGGCGCGTGGGTATGGAATCAGCTGTCAGCTGCCAGCAGAATTTGACACTGACACTTACACACAGAGACAGACAGACACCCACAGGCGGGTCTTTGTTGCCGCGCCATTTCAAGCGCACTGAAATCGAGTTGTTGACACTGGCAGCTGATGCAGCCGCCCACCATTGAGTTCAAGCATCACCCGAGGCTGTCAACTATTTGACAGAAACGTACGCAAATAAACAACAACCGCACAGAAACATATTTGATAACATGGGTTTTTTTTTGTTATTTTGCTATTCCTTTTTTTTGGATTTTTCGGCTGCGGCTAATTAAGCAATATGTAGTGGACTTTTCCAATTTTGCTGTCAATTCTATCGTGGATTGTGGTTGAGAAACAAGGGTTACAAGGAAATCCCTGAGAAGTACAGTCTACGCATTTTGTTGAGATAATTTCAATTCGAGGGAGAGATTGAGGTCGGACGTTTGTTACTTGAAAAACACAAATTTAATCAAGGAATTGTTTTTCTCTCTTTACAGACTTTGACCTAAAAATGAATACTTCATTTCACAATTGAAAATTGCTTCACAAGTTGCACTCCTCCACACAACACCAGCCCAATTTCAGTTGCTCCTACCGCTTGAGAATGAAATGGAGATGCAAAGCGTCTCTGGTCATGGACCAACGACAGCGGCCGCAGCCACAACAACAACATCCACATCGCACAAGTTCAATTGTCGTCTGGATGAGCTGTCGTGGCATGATGTCTGGCAGCCGTTTATTAACTGCGAGGCAGAACAAAACAACAGCAATAACGTCGACGACACTAGCACCAGCGGCAACATCACCAGCCTCAATAGCAACACATTCCAGTGCACACTGCAAGCATTCAATAGACCCCAGCAGACAGCACTTTATGGCTGCATTGAAATGCAGGAGCATCGGCAGGAGGCGGCATTGTCCGAGGCCTGCGGGCTAAAGCTAAATGCTCAACTGTTGCGACTGCCGCACGAGGCGTATGAGCAATTTCGACTGGCAATCAATGAGTCCCTAAGTGATAAAGCGAGTGATACGTTTAAATTAAGACCAAACTGCACTAATGAGCAGGACCAGCAGCAGGAACAGTTGCTGCTGTGTGAGCTTCATGAAGGTGAAGCGGCCTTTTTATGTCACTCGCAGCGGCAGCAGCAAGAGCAGCAGGCGAACTCTAGTTTAAGTGAAACCCTGGGCAACCTTGAACTGGGAGGCGGTCCTGAAGGCTGGAATGGCCTTTGGTCCTATCTTAACTTTTCCGAGTTAATGGACATGGGCAGCAACAGCAGCAGCAGCAGCAGTCCCAGTCTGGATATGATACTGGCCAACTACACGGCCATAACCACAAGCACAGCGGTCTCAACCATTACGGATGATACGAGCGTGGACATCTCAAAGAGCGTGCTGGACTACACACCGCATGGTTACGATTGGCTTTTTTTCTTTGTTGTCTTCTTCATCTTCGCTGGTGGACTGGGCAATATTCTGGTCTGTCTGGCTGTGGCCTTGGATCGCAAGCTGCAGAATGTGACCAACTATTTCCTCTTTTCCTTGGCCATAGCTGATCTATTGGTTAGTTTATTTGTGATGCCCATGGGTGCAATTCCGGCATTTTTGGGTAAGTAACACGACTGGAAGAATTTTAATTCTGAAATGCCTTCGCTCATGAATTATTGCTAAGACACTCTCTTGCCCTTGCCGCCCTCCCCTCCCATCCCATCCCCTTCCGACCGTCGAATTCAACGCCATTGTGTTTTCTCTTGCTTCCGCTATGGCTCACTCACAAAAAATGCAACAGCCACAGCAGCAAGCTCAAATGACAAGCGCGTGCCTTTCCATGCTGATGTTTAAGTGAAGAAGTTTTGAATTGCAAAACGGAAAAGCTAAGATGTATTTAGATTCAAGGGTCGTACGTAGAACCAAATTTTATGATTTATTTTCCTCTTAAGTACATTTCAAGGCCACAATTTCAATTAAAAATCCATACAAATATTTATTTTTTGTTTTTAATTGTTTGACTCATTGCCAATTGAATACTTATCGTATCTATCTATACTATGGGGAATCTGCGGATAATTCAAAGAAATTTTCACCAAGAAATGGTTTTAGCGGGTCTACAATTGACTTTCAACTTTGAGGTCATCGTTGGAATTACACAGCCCAAAGCACCCAGCCGAGCCCCTTTCAAGCCCTCGGCTTGTGTGCTTCTAATTTGTGCACAAAATAAAGGGTCCAACAGTTTACCGCCGAATCCCATCCCATTAAAAATTTGAAAAGAGGGATCATGAAGTTGTGCGAATGTATGTACATAAATATATATTCTTGATCAGCATGAACAGACGAGTCGATATAGCCATGTCCGTCTGTCCATCTGTCCGTCTGTCCACCTGTCCGTCTGTCCGTCCGTCCGTCCGTCCGTCCGTCCGTCTGTCCGTAAGTCTGTCTGTATGAACGCGTCGATCTCAGAGACTATAAGAGATAGATAGATTTGCATGAAGGTAGATGTATACCATACGCAGATCAAGTTTGTTCCAGATATTTTAACTTAAATTTGACAGAAGATAACTTAATAACTAATAAGCTTTTCAAATGAAAAAATTAAGTAAAGGGAATTATAATTATAATTGGAGAAATGGTTCATGTAGGACGTAGTTGGATCTGCAAACTGTCAAGCGTATTGGCCGGAATGTACGAGTAAACCTCAAGGGAACTATTAAATTTATCGAAGAGAGAAGCGCTTGAGAATAGACCAATCCGAGAAGAACCTTGTGCACAAATTGGACACCATTGCATATCCTGCGCTGATGCAACGATTCAAGATCGATTAGTTTAAGCCTTGATCGATAAGACGGAAAAAACCTGGTAGAGTCCCAATTCAGATTGCGGAGAGCGAAAATTAAAAATTGTTTCTGAACAGATTCGTTAAGCGATTGCTGTTCTTTGTACTGTGGGCTCCACACACTAGAACAGTATTCCAAAATAGGTCGTACTAGGGATATGTACACAGTTTTCGTTGGGTCGTCATACTTCTTAGACCAGCTTTTAATAAATGCCAAAACTCCTTTGGCTTTATTTACTGTGGCGGCGAGGTGGGTGTTAAAACACAATTTCTGATCAAATAGTACACCAAGATCGTTTACCTGAATAATGCAGTCTAAGACGTGATTCCCAATAGAATAGGAGACAATATGGGAAGACCACCAAAAAACCATCAGATCCTAGACTCAAAAAAAACGTTAGATCCACAATTTTCTAGTTAGTTTCTAGTTTCTTCAAGCAAGGCCCTATATCTTTCTACTCTGAAAAGTACTATAAGATCGGACAAAAAACACCGGAGCTATAAACGAAGCAATTGAGGTTGAAGTTAGTTAGGGCTAAAACTGCTAAAAATTACTAAATAATGTTGCCTACTTTCAGGCTAACCATTTAATGATGTTAACCCGGTTACATTCAAAGTCAAAGGCAAATAAATGAAAACGAGAAAGCTTAGCTAACTTTGTCTGTGCCGAAGTTTTTATACCCTTGCAGTTGCTCGCTTAAATATTTTCAAAAAATACTCTTTTTCCCATTTTCAGACCCTTCGTTCGTATGAGAGCTATATGATATAGTCATCCGATTTGGCCAAAAATTTGTAAAATTATGTGAAAGCATGTGAAACAATCAAATACAAATTTGCAGGATGCTACCATTAAAAACAAAAAAGTTTTTCTAACTAAGACTGTTTTTCAGACCTATCTTTTGTATGGCAGCTATACCATATAGTTGTCCGATTTTAATAAAACTTGGTAGAATTATAAAAAAGCATAGAAAACCTACGATTACAAAGTTTGGAGACGTTTCCGTTGAAAAGAAAAAAAGTTTTCCATACTAAAACTAGTTTTTCGACCGATTGTTCCCATGGGAGCTATGAGATATATTAGTCCGATCCGGCCGGTTCCGACATATTAGTAGTGTGCAGCAAAAAGAAGACTCTGTGCAAAATTTCAGCTCGATAGCTTTAAAACTGAGAGACTAGTTCGCGTAAAAACAGACAGACAGACAGACAGACAGACGGACGGACGGACGGACGGACAAAGCTCAATCGACTCAGCTCGTCACCCTGATCAAGAGTTTATATAGTTTATGGGGTCGGAAATGAATATTTCTATGCGTTGCAAACTTCTGGGCAAAATTATAATACCCTTTGTAAGGGTATAACAAATGATCAGGGTATTTTGCAGTCGGGGCACTCAACTGCAGCGCCCTTACTTGTTATACTCTGTAGGTATAGAGTACCTAGAGTATTCTAGGTTTGTGCAAAATTATAAAATAGCCAAGAAGATGCATACGAGCATCGTAGCATCTCCGACCCCATAAAGTAGTTTTTGATCCGCATGAACAGTCGAGTCTATATAGCCATGTCCGTCTGTTTGTCCGTATGAGCGCACAGATCTCAGAGATGGTAAGAGATAGAGGTTTGACGTGTATGGGACATATGCTTCTTATGTCTGCAGGCAGATCAAGTTTATTCCCCCTCCCCCCCCCGCAATTTAGAAAAAACGTCATATCTCCCACAGTTTTGAAGATAGATGGCTTGTTCCTTCTGGACATATTTAGTTATTAGGATAACTTATCGATCCGCCAATGGAATGAAGTAGATCGGATGAACGGTTTTCGAGTTATGATCAAAAGACAAATTTTCTTGGTACAGAGTATGTTATAGTCGGGCTTGACCGAGTTTCTTTCTTGTTTTTTTTTGAATTTGTATTTGTATTTATTCATTGGAAATATCCTAACGCTACAAGTATAAAACTTATTGTTAGTGCGCCAGTCACTGCGCTGATCAAGTTTATTTTCAATTTTGGCCCCGCATCTCTCCGCCCCCGGAATTTGGAAAAAACGTCATATCTCCCAAAGTTTTAAAGATATATGGTTCGTACTTTTTAGACATATTTAGTAATCAGGATTAATTATCGATCCGCCAAAAGAATGTTGCAGCATAGCAGCACTGCTTAAGCGAATAAGTTATCTCACTTAGAGTTCTCAGAGAAAAAAAAATGTTAAAACTACACGAAAACGTAGTTTTTCTACACGTTTAACAGGAATTTTGCACCCACTAGGTTTATTTAGCTTTTCTACATGCTACGTTTAGCTCTATCGTTTCTACATGCGGCATGTAACTTTTCTACATGAAGTGAAAAGCGACAATAAGTTAATGGATCAACAGCTCGTTCCGTGTAGATTTTCTATACGTAGCATTCAGAATTTGAAATGCCAAACTTTTATTTAGAAAACATACATGTCGCGTGACATGTAGCTATAGCTATTCTGTACCAATTTATGCTACAATTTTTGTTTAGAATTTCCACACGCTCGTGTAGGTTTTCAATATCTAAACGTTAATGTAGAAAACCCAAATTTTAGTGTCATGTTCCGATTGCTGTATGGAAAATGTAGAAGCTATTTGAAAACATGCCAATTTTCTCATATTCTGTTTCCTTTGCATTTCTCCACACAGCATTTAACCTCGTTAATTTTTTAATTTCTACACATAGCATGTAGTTTTTCTACATGCTTCGTTTAGCTTTCAGTTTTTTCACATTTTTCGTGTGAAAAACAAGAAAGAAAGTCGGTCAAGCCCGACTATAACATACTCATAAGTTATCCTAATAACTAAATATGTCCAGAAGGAACAAGCCATCTATCTTCAAAACTGTGGGAGATATGACGTTTTTTCTAAATTGCGGGGGCGGGAGGGGGCGTGGCCAAAATTAAAAATAAACTTGATCTGCCTGCAGACATAAGAAGCATATGTCCCATACACGTCAAACCTCTATCTCTTACCATCTCTGAGATCTGTGCGTTCATACGGACAGACAGACGGACAGACGGACATGGCTATATCGACTCGGCTGTTGATGCTGATCAAGAATATATATACTTTATGGGGTCGGAGATGCTTCCTTCTGCCTGTTAGATACTTTTGCACAAACTTATAATACTCTGTGTACCTACGGTACAGAGTATAATTACAGGGTGAACAACGATTTGTTTACGATTAACGTTTCTACACGTGGCGTGTAGCTAACTGTGTTTTCTCTGTGTACTTTTCAGACTCTACTTTTCCATGACAGCTATAGATGTCTGATTTCAACCAAACCTAGACAGACGGACGGACGGACAGGCGGACATGGCTATATCGACACAGCTCGTCATGCTGATCAAGTCAAAGTGAAAATAATCAGATATCAAATCATTTTTCAGTGTAGGTTAGAAATATGAAGGTACAGATTTTGTCTGCAATTCGCACCAACCTAAGCCGGTTTGAAGGATTTCCAAGCCATATTTTAATTAATATTTAATTTATGCAGTTGAAAAAAATCAGCATACAATTTGTTTATCAGATCCGAATCGAATTTCGACAATTTAAAAGTGATTTATAATAACATTTCAAAAGTATTTAAGCTATAAAATTAAATGGGGATGGAGGAAAATATGGTGCTTAAGATTTTGCCTATCCAAACCCAGATCCAAGCCTGCACTAAGTCGGTTCGAAGTAGAACAGAACAGGTTAGGACTACCGCGAGTGCGAGTACTTAAAAACGTATGGGAAGCAGAACTTATTCAAATTCGGAATATTTGCATACGGCACAGATATAACCAAAAACACAACAAACTCCGCCTCTAACTTGGTGTGCAGTCAGTACAAAACGTAGCATAAACAGATCAAACGTTTGCATAAATTAAGCACAAAATTTCCTACAAACACCGTCCATCCCTGGCACATAAAAACACACATACTTATTTAGATGTACATATGGATATGTAAATGGATTGAGTGGCAAGCCAACAACCATATTAACCACATTACAGAAATCCATTTTCTCGAGCTGCTAAACGCATTAGTTTGTCCTAGTCACTGCCTGCTGACATTTATTTATGAGAAAGTGTAGTCTACTATTGGGTGCTGCCCTTTAAAGTCTACCCAGGGCTTGGAAAATTTCCCGTTGCCTTTAATTGGTTTTCTGTTTAGTTTTGGTTTTTCGCTTTGGTCGCCACGCATTTTATGCAACAGTTTTTATTTAGTTTTTGCATTTTTGTTTTGGGTCGTGGAGCAAGGTCTTTTGTCTTTTTTTGTGCTCAAGTTTCCGACGACAGCAGCAGCACCAAAAGCAAACTAAATGTAACTAAAAGCCTTAAGTGTGGTCTTAGCCACAACAACAGGAACAACAAGAATCGTCTACGAGCTGGGGACTTGGCTAACAATTAAGCCGAAAATGGGGCCGGGCCATGATGTGGCTCTCTACCCCACTTTCTCACTTTTGCTCTGTTCGCTGTGAGTTTTAGTTTGTATACCCATGAAATGCCTAGATTCATAAAGGATAGATTAGTTTTAATTTTGAGAAAGTATAAAACAACATGGTTTCAAGGGACACAAAAAATATTCAGTTCGTAACTTAATAATTTCTGCTTTAAGATAAAAGTCTAGCGCTCACAATCTAAGCCTACATACCAATTTTCTAATCGAAAGGTGTGGACCCAACCCACGTATGCACAAAGCTGGTACTTCGAAGTCGGGAAGATTCGTAAATCTAAAGTGTTCACTCTGTAATTTTACATTGAAAATACTAAGGTTTGGTTGGCTGGCTCGAGGTCATCCGTCTCATCCGAAAATAAAGCAGCCGTTTTTATGTTCCCAATATATTTCGAGCCCACGTCGGGGCCCGTCTTCGGGGGCTAAAAGTATTTCCAAGAAACAACTTTTAACAAAATTACAAAACCTATATACATTGATAAGATACAGGTAGTACTTAATTCAAGAGCATTTTTGCTGTAAGCTTAATACTCACTCTAAGAAAGCTACTTAATTATTTCTGATTTATCAAAAACAATTCCGACGCTCTGGTCACACTGCATTTCGACAAAATAATGCTCTAAAAGCTGACTTATGCCCGGCTCTCACTGCAGCACATTCCTGCATTCATGCATTCTTGTGTCTAGTGTAACTTTCACGATAGCAAAAAAGTTACATCCAATTTGAATGTAGTTGCATCCGTGACTTTTCGAGTAGTGACTTGACATAATTTGGCCTATCGCTACGGGTATCGATACAACTTATGTCACTAAGCGCAAATAAAAATTAAAATGCCAAAACAAAAGGCAGTATTAATGGTTATTTCAATTAAAGCGCAAGACCTGATTGTGAATTTTGTTGCAACATCAGACATCAGATTTACATGGACACCAGAGACCACAGCTACGGTGATGGCGCTTTGGGAAAAGTATATTGGTGGACTCCGTGGGACGAGGAAAAATGTCCACAATTACAAAGAAATGGCGGAAAAAATTAAAATGTTCGGACAGACTCCTGTAGAGATTAAGACCAAAATTGATAATATTACCCGAAAATATAGACAAAAGCTGGCACAAGTCAAAAGAGTTTGAATTGGCGTCCAAAAAAACTGCGTGCTATTGTTATATGTTAACATTCCGATGGTATTTTTTACTAATGATATATAAGTTAACCTTCTACAGATCCGCATCAAAATTTTAATGCGTAGTTAGATTCCCTTCTTCCCTTTTTAAAGGCTTGATTCCAGATGACATTGACAATCATTTCGGCGCAATACTTTATTCAAATAGGACATTTTAAAGCTTATATTCAAGTGAAGTTGGACATAAAAATTTATTTTCGTTCCTTGCCTTTAGCAGAATGTACCTCTGCCAATCAAGCAGATATAAATGAAAGAAAACTCTCATTATTAGAGCAAATGTTGGGCTATATGTAAAGAAAGTTCCAATAAGACTTGCACTTGCATATATGGGATAGTTGCTATAAATCGATAAAAGTTTGACTTTAAAGTACAACTTAGGCACTTTCAACCAAACTTATTATGCCCTTTTGACTTTAATTACGCATTGAAATGTGTTTTCTTGCAAAGAATTCATAAATCCAGAAAAGTATGCCAAGTGCGCCATTCAAAAGTTCTAGAATTCGTTTTATATTCATATATTGCAAACTGTTGTGTATTACACGCGTTTTCAATCCAAAGTGTCGCCTTTATTCTTCTCTTTACATGCCGTTATTCGTAATTTACAATCAGGTTGCCAGTAAGTTAATGTGCCCAAATTTCGTACATTCCAAGGCTTATATCGATAGTTCTAAAGATGACAAAAGTGTCGATACTTAACATGCTCCCCCCAAGTCTTTACTTATTAACATTTGTTTTTACAACTTTGCCATCTTGACGTGGCCTTAAACTTCTTTTGGGAGTCATGACGTTATTGTGATACTCAGACGAAGCATCCACACTATTTTCAATATTCAATGCATCAAGATTTATGTGATCATTTGTTCGCACCTGTTCCTTGTTTCCTGTTGTTCCGTCTGTATCAATTGGTGCTCTGATTTGATCAGTGTGTCGCTTAATTGTGCGGTTATTATGAGTGAGAATACATAAATATGTTCGAGATCCTAATTTTTGTTCAATTGTGGCTGGATCCCTATAATCTCGAATAAATACCTTCTGACCTTCCCCAAATATCGCATTGCGATTTCCTTTGTAATTTTGAACACTATGTTCCTGGTTCTTCAAAATCGTTTGTCTAACTGTAGGCGGAGTCAGAAGGTCTAACCTGGTTTTGAGACTACGGCCAAAGAAAAGCTTAGCTGGAGTCTCACCTGTAGTACAGTGTTTCGTGTTTCTGTAATCAGCTAGAAATCTATTAACAATAGTTTCCAACTCTTCCGTAGGGTTCTGATTAAGTGTGGCTGATACAGACTTCTTGAGAGTTTTTATGAAAATCTCTGCTTGACCATTTGTCGATGGGTGTCCTGGCGCTGTCAAAACATGCTTAACTCCGTTCATCCCCAAAAAATGTTTAAACTCATCAGATGTAAACTGGCGTCCGTTGTCACTAACCAGTACATCAACTAATCCATATCTACAAAACAATTCTCTTAATTTTGCCACTGTGAACTTAGATGTAATCTGTTTTGTGATCATCACTTCTGCCCATTTGGAATATGAATCAACTATGACCAAGAAATATTGATTTCTTATTGGTCCCGCAAAATCAACATGAATTCGTTTCCATGCTGAAACTTCCGGTCGCCACGGAATTAATGCGCTTTTATTGGGACTTTCTTGAAACTTTTGACATGGCTCACACTGACTTATCATTCTTTCTATGTCTTTATCAAGCCCTGGCCACCAAACGTAGTTTCTGGCTAAAGCTTTCGTTTTCACAACACCTAAGTGTGAAACATGAAGATAGTCAAGTACTTCTTCTTGTAGCCTTTGTGGTACTATTGTGCGATAGCCCCACATTATGCATCCATACTCCACGGATAATTCATTCTCCTTGTTTTAAATGTTTTATGTTCTTCCACCAACTGCGAAATATTACCGTTTTCTATTGCTTTGAGTAATTTCGCCAACAACGGATCCCGTCTAGTTAGCTTTGCTATAGACTGAAAATTTAAGCTCAATGGATTTTGTGGCCTTATGAGGTTAATGTAACTACATTCTTTTGATTGAACCTCACCTTCAACTTGAGGAATTCTGGATGAATGATCAGCCTCATTAATTGTTCCCTTCACGTACTCAACCACATAGTTGAAGCCAGACAAAAGTAATGCCCACCTCTGCATTCTTGCCGAGGCCATTAACGTCAATCCCTTGTGCTCTCCAAATATGGTGAGAAGTGGCTTGTGGTCTGTCCTCAAGGTGAATTTTTGACCCAGTAAGTACTGGCGAAGCTTAGAAACCGAAAATATGATAGCTAATGCTTCTCTTTCAATGGTACTGTACCGTCTTTCAATGTTTTGTAGTGATCTGGATACGAAAGCAATTGACTTTACTGTTCCATCTTTAAATTTATGTGCAAGAATACCTGCGACTGCTGTATTACATGCGTCTGTCGTTAGAATTATGTCTAATTCTGGATTAAAATGCACTAAAACATTGTCAGATGATATGTCATCTTTAATTGCTTCATAAGCATTGGTACATTCTGGATTCCAATTATATTCGGAACCTTTCCTCAATAAATTATACAATGGATCCATTTTCTCTGCGAACTTGTTGATGAATTTTGAATAGTAATTTACCATTACAACAAAAGCTCTGACTTCCGATACATTTGTCGGTGTCGGTGCGTTAATAACGCTGGAAATTCTTTCAGTACTTTTACTAAGACCATCTTTATCAATGACAAATCCTAGGTACTGAATCTTTTTCTCAAAGAATTTACATTTTGCTTTATTTAATTTTAGCCCTGCTGATTTCAGCTTGCTAAGTACAGTCCTGAGAGTAAGAATGTGTGTTCTCATATTAGGGCCTGTGACGGTAATGTCGTCTTGGTATGTAACTACATACGGAATGCCTCTCAGTAGATTTTCAATGGTTTTTTGAAAGATAGCTGCTGCTGTCTTTATTCCAAAAGGTAGTCTTTTAACCTTAAAAATTCCCACATGAGTGCTCCAAGTGCATAGCAATTGGGACTCTTCATCCAATAATAACTGGTTGTAAGCTTGAGATAAATCCAATTTTGTGAACAATTCGTCTCCTTCTAGAGCTGAAAAAATTTCATCAATCCTTGGTAATGGATATCTAAAGTCACATAGAAACTTGTTAACAGTAACCTTAGAGTCTCCGCAAACTCTTAGATCACCATCAGATTTTAAAATAGGTACTAAGGGAGTTGTCCACTTGCTCTAACATACCTTGATCTATTAAATTTCGTATTTTCTGCTCTACCTTCTCTTTCCACATAAGTGGAGTGGTCTTGGTTTGTGAAATATGGGTTTGGCATCACCACATATTTTTAACTGAATTTTCTCTCCAACATATGCTTCTAATTTATCTGTAAATACAGATGAAAAATCATTCAGAATTTGATCTGCTAGCATTTTATAATCTTTTTGCTCCGTGATGGCATTAATTTGGCATAATTCAAAACCAAATTCTCGTAAAAACGACCTTCCTAGCAATGGAGGATTCATAGACTTGGTCACAACTACAACAACTCTTTTACAGGTATCTCGAAAAATAACTGATGCATCAAACTCACCCAACATCTTGATAGGATAACCGCTGTAATTGACATATGGAATCTTACAAGGTCTTAAGTTCGATACGTCCATTTTTCGAAACAGATCAACAGGAATCAAGGTACATGGTGCGCCCGTGTCACAAGCTGCTTCCATCTTCAGACCTTCCATTTGAATCTGTAGTGTGTATGCTCCCTCCGGATTTTTGCCTATAATACTGAAAATATGCTTATTAATTGCCTTGCTAAAATCAGAATTTTTACTTAGTACAGATACATAATTTACGTTTTTTCCGCTCTTCATTTTGCATACGGATGCTAAGTGACCCGTTTTCATGCTTTTGTGACATTTGCTGTCCTTGTATCTGCATTCACTCGATGAGTGATTCCGCCAACCGCATCTGGAACATGGCTGCCTCTTCTTGTCTTGCGCTGAATCAGCGCCTCCTTGGTGTTTGCGTGTCCTATTGATATAATTGACCGCAGCGTTGCCATCGCTTACTTCCCTTAATGAAGTCTTTGCCGCCATTTTCGTCTCACATATTAAAGTTTTTCTTAACGCCTGCTGCAAGGTTATGGTCTCGTCCTCCTCGCAGAGTCTTTCATAGAGATCAATGGCCAATCCAACAATGAACCTGTCCAGAACAAACGCCTCTAAGTTTGTTCCAAATTTACAGCTGAGCGCAAGCTTCTTGATCCGTGCGTACCAATCCGCAACACACTCGTTGGGCTTCTGGCATGCTGTGTGGAACTGTTTTCGCTCATGGAAAACTATCGTGGCGGAGTGTAATGGGTGTCCAACATGGTACATAGTTCCTTGTACGACTTGCTGGATGGCAAGCTCGGGCTGCAGAGACTGTGTAATACACTGTACGCCTCAGCGCCAATAAACCTTAGCAATGCTGCTTTCTTCGCTTCGTCCGATTTAGCTCCAACCTCACATAAATGAATCTCAAGTCTCTCATGCCACATGTGCCAAGCTGTTTGAGCTGAGAATTCTGGCATGTTCGATGCCTGCATAATTGTTACGTTGGGCTGCGTCATCTTTTCATCTGGAGATTCTCCTTTCGTCATAAGACTTTGGTGTTGTACTTACAACTTATGACTTTCTTGTAATACAAGTGATTTACAGGTTATGTAACCTCTCTTATTTCTTTTTTTTTTTTTTTGTTCTCGTCGCCAATATGTTGTGTATTACACGCGTTTTCAATCCAAAGTGTCGCCTTTATTCTTCTCTTTACATGCCGTTATTCGTAATTTACAATCAGGTTGCCAGTAAGTTAATGTGCCCAAATTTCGTACATTCCAAGGCTTATATCGATAGTTCTAAAGATGACAAAAGTGTCGATACTTAACAGAAACAAAAGCTAATGGAGCTGAGCCGAATCCAGTTTTGAAATCAGTGAACATATAGGTACATTCATGAAAATTTCATTTTAATAAGGCTGCACCTCACCAAGTTGGACAATTTGTTGGCAAGTGCTGTTTTGATATTATCAATTATTCTCGATTGTGTTGCTTTTAATATTCTAACCTCGTGTGAGAAAACTCATCGACTGCTTTCTGAAAAGTGGCCTCATCTAACAAACAAGAACGCAACGAGAAAATCGGTAAATTTAACATTTTTAAAGTTTTTCCACTTCTGTGACTGGTTTTTTACGACCTTTATTCTAAGAAAAACTGCGAGTTGTGCAAGTTGGGCAGCTTTAATTTTCCACTTTTGGCTTTAATAGTTTTACACTTTTGCTTCTGAAGAGACACACTTTTGAAATTACTACTGTACCATTAAATAACAATAAAAATATACAACCTATTATTTTGCCATAAATCCAGATCAGAGTCCCCAAGCCCGCTTGGACTTGAAAAGCTGAGACCGACCCTCCAAGTATGCTTCTGAAAATCAGCGAAATACTCAAATTAAAATTTTAAGGTTTTTACTTACTCTGCTGGTGTTTGAACACGTAACCCTTGGACTTGACATGATTGTAATGCCACCAAATGTGCTACGTATATTAAACTCAATCTTCTCAGACCACATGCCGATAGTCGTTAGTGTTGAGTATTCGAAGACTCTGGAACCACATGAAGAAAAAAGAAACCTGCTGCCCAAGCTTCGCTGGTTGGAACATGGTGCCAATCGGTAAAGGGAAATCTGGAGCTAAGTCTAGTACAGACAGTTAGACCAGGATTCACTGCATCGATAGAAAACCTCACAGAATGCATTGTAAAATCAGCAAAATTTATGCAGAAATCATCCAATCCAAAGTACACAAAAATACAGCCGTGGTATAGTTGGCAATGCGAGGAAGCAAGGAGGAATGTAATGAAATTGCTAAGAGAAGCAGGGATGCAAACCACTCGAAAATAAGTACTGGTTCGGTTCAGTGGTTCGCAGAATTTCTGAACCGCCGGTTCGGTTCAGTACATGGTTTTTGGAGCTAACTGAACCGCGGTTTCGGTTCGGTTCAGTGGTTCACAAAGGCACTTAAAGAAATATTATAATTTCTGTAAAAATGTGACTATTCGAACACTTTTGAAATTTAATTCTTCTAGTCCATTTGAATATCTTTAAAATCTTTAGAAGAATGTGCATATTTTTATGTCGGACTTTTAGAATTCGTCTATAAATTCCTTGAGGAATGCCCTTCGAAAAGAGAGAATGTCAGCTAGAAAAGAATACGTCCCATGCATCTTACATACCCTATTAATCAAATCATACGAAAAAAACTCTGCTGTCTAAGATTGAATTAAGGTAAAGAAGATTGAATTGAAAATATTGTCTACTAGAGGAAAAAGACATATTGATGACAGGAATATTAGGCGATAGACGGGCCATTGCAGAAGACTTACAGTATTACAAGTTGTAAAATTTATATCAAGTCATCCTATGTATAAAAATTATCTTCGATTTAAATTCCCAAATTAATCAAAAACATGGGGAAGAGCGATTCCCCCTAAAACTCGTGGGAAAGCTGAACCGAACCGAACCGTTTTCTTTTGTGGTTTTCGGTTCGGTTCAGCAATTCTGATAGGAAGCCGGTTCGGTTTGCGGTTCGGTTCACTAGCTGGAATATGCGGTTCGGTTCGGTTCAAAACCGGTTCGGTTCAGAACCGGTTTGCATCCCTGAAGAGAAGTCCAAAGAAAAGCTTCAAGTGAATCCAAAACCACACTCAAAAAATTTATTTTCTAGTTTTTAGAAATGCACCCTAAATAATATTTCTTTCTTGTTTTTAGACAGTTTTTTCTTAAACTTAGAAAAAACAGCCATAAAAAGGATTTTTAGAAAATAATTTCTTAAATTTAGAAATTCGATTTATTTTTTCTTAAATTTAGGGTTATTTTTCTAGATTTTTTCCTAAATACTTCCTTAAATTAAGGACGAATTCGCCCTTGAATTTAGAAAAAAATACATTCCAAATAGGGCGAATTTAGAAAAACGCACTAAATTTTAGGAAGCACATTTCTTAAATTTAGACAAGCCATTTAGAAATTCGCCCTAAAATGTAGACAAAAAAGACTAGAAAATCGCCCTAAAGAATAGATAAATATTAAAAAGACACCCCTTGTAATTCTCAAGTACGAATTCCGTGCATTGGGAATATAAAAGGGGCAACTAATATTCGGCATGCTGAGAAAATCGCACTAAAATATAGAAAAATAATCTAGAAAACCGCCCTAAAATTTAGAAAAATAGAAAAAGACACCGCATGTAATTCTCAAGTTCGAATTCCCTGCTTTCGGAATATCAAAGAGGCAGCTGAGTGCTTAGCATTTGACTGCTTTATTTACTATCCTCACGCGCGAGCTTGGGAGTCGAGTGCGGTAAGATGCCTTTCGTGTTGAAGTTTCCCCGAGGTCCCGAGTTCGAGTCCCAGGCAAGGTAAAGTTAAAAACTAAAATAATGATTACTTGAGTGTGAACCAACAGAAGAAAAATATCCAATAAAAATAATATATAAGGGGTTATAGGCTTCTCAGTGTTGCAGTCTCCTTCCTCTTCTCTTTCCAGTCACCCCTCACTCCTTTCCTGTCTATAATAGTTGAAAATGTTTTTTTTCTAAAATCTAGAAAGGTTTTTTTAAAATTTAGAAAGTGCTTTTCTACAATTAAGAAAATATTTTCTAGCTTATAGTAAACATTTCCTTAATTTCAGAAAATCTCAGTCTTATTTTTAGAAATATTTTTTCTAAAATATATAGCGAATCGCCTTTGGCCCTTTTTTTAGAGCGAATTTCTAAATTTTAGGGCGATTTTGGCTGTTTTTTTTTTTGAGTGCAGGTATCAAACTGCAAATGTGAAATATAAGCTATTATGCAAGGATGCGCAGCGGGTATATAACAGAAATCTGGAAACATTACTTAACAATGACCAAAATAGCAAAGAACTTTGGTCACTTGCGAGAAAAATTAATGGAACGAACACCAGTAAAGCTATTAAGGTCGATGCGCACAGTCTGGCGGTACATTTCAAAAGCCTAATATTTAAAGAATCTGCATTAACACAGCACAGTTTCGCCCTGCCGTATGCATCAATCCACGGAGGTATCGAAAGCAATAGCGCGCTGCAAAAACAGAAAAGCACTGGGGGAGGATAGAGTTTCAGCCGAACTTTTAAAACATGCAACACCTCAATTTATAGTACACATGGCAGACACTTTCAACGTCATATTTGAGTCAGCAGAAGTCCCAGACAGCTTCAGGAAAAACTTATATACCCGATATACAAAAAAGGCGACGTTATGGAACCGGGAAATTACAGAGGCATATCCTTTCTGAATGCGATGATGAAGGTATTTACTTCAGTCGTGCTAGCGCGACTTACGAGTTGGGTCAAATCGCATGACGTATTGGGAGAATACCAATCAGGATTCAGGGAAGGCTACTCGACTGTGGACAGCATTTTCGCACTAACATCAATAGCAAAGCACTATCTGGAGCAAAAGAAGAAGATGTATGTATTCTTTGTTGACTTCAAAGCCGCGTTCGATACGGTAGACAGACGTAGTCTTATCTTGAAATTAAGCAACCTGGGAGTTTCAACAAAGATCATTGATGTCATACAAAGCCTCTATAGCCTTAACAAAACTACCGTATGGGATGGAAAGGAGTTGTCTGAATGGTTTGAAACGAATTTAGGAGTTAAGCAGGGGTGCCTGCTTAGTCCATTACTATTTGCACTATATGTAGACGACATTGATGCGAACCTGCCTTTAGGTGTAGAACTGTGAACACGGCGTATCAGGGTATTGATGTAAGCGGACGATATGGTGCTGTTGGCTGACAGTCCAACTAGCATGCAGCAAATGATTGACGCCCTTAGTACATAATGTCAAAGATGGAGCTTGTCGATAAACATTGAGAAGTCTAAGGCGATGGTGATAAGAAACAGCAGATTAGATGCGTGGACATTAAACGGAGTCGAACTTGAGACAGTAAGCGAGTATCAATACCTGGGCATGTTACTAACCCCCAATATGTCTTTTGCCAAACACCTGGGAAAAAAACTGACGGACTCCAAAGTCGCTATAAATAGTACCTGGAAAAATCTGCTTGGGAAAAAGACCGTCAATAACAGTAGAAAGTACAAGTTGTTTCTCGCTACAGCTATCATGTGCTATGCGGCACAGGTCTGGGGCTTTAGTCGGTACGAGAAAGTTGAGCGACTCCTGCGCTTTTTTATCAAGAAAGTATTCTACCTGCCAATGAATGCACCAAAGTATGCCATACATATTGAAACGGGACTTGCAACCCTATTTCAATATACACTACAGCTGCATTTCAATTATGTCAATAAAACTATGCGGATGGAACCGTCGAGACTACCAAGAATCATTGTTGAGCATCTACTGGAGAGCAAATCAGAGTTCTTTCAAAAATGGGGCAGTATGGCGAGAGAACACAACACAAGCATGTTTACAAATGATAGCAATGCCTGGGAGGTATGGTAGTTAAACTTGTTGCGGCAAATAGACAGTAGTGAGAGAAGCCAATTCGAGCGCGAAGCACGTCAGAGCGAAACGCGAGGCACCTATAAATGTCTCGAATTCAACCTTGCCTCTAATAATTATTTTAACGACGAGTTCAATACATACGCCATATCGCTCATATTTCGAGCAAGAACAGAATCGATCCGCCTCTGCTATACACCACACGTCACGACAGTAAGCTGCTGCACTCTCTGCAATTCTAGGAAACGAGGAGATATAGTCCATTTTGTAGCACGATGTCCGATTCTAGGAGAGTTACGGGCACTGCATTTTGGACAATGGAGCATGACAACACAACAATTGCACGAAGTATTAAATGGTCAGCATTGGAATACTCTTATTGGATACCTTAAAGAGGCTATAGAATATCGTCGAGAAATTATGATAGATATCTAGACAGAACATTCCAATCGCATCATGGTGGAGAACGGCGTAGTATCTCGTGACGAGCGGGGCAGCTGCGGGTAGTACCTACCGTGGTGCGTTGGTATGGGCAGTTCTACACTACCTATATATTAGGCAAACGGCATACAGCCATGCCTTTATTTATTCTTATTCTTTTTTTTTACATATGTATATTGTCAACTATTTTGTTATACCCTATATATTAGCATCTTTGTATGTAGATGATAAGGAGATAAGAAATAAGAAATACTACTACGACTACTACTACTATTATACTCAATCCACCTTTTGCCTAAAACTTGTAGTTCTCAACTTAAAAATATAATTACACTAGTTTACAGCATTTTGTATCCCGGTCATTTGGCAGTCATTTCATATGTAAAACCCTCCGCTGATTCCAAAAATCAAGACCAATAATTTTTTGGCGGGGACGTTTTCGAGAAATTGCGAAAAAGCTAGTTTTTTCATAGTAAAAAAAGGTACCTCTATAAAAATGGTTATGACTTCAGTTTTGGCTTGTGGATTTTAAAATGGTCACTTACTCTTGACAGAGAATTTAATGCCCTGTTAATCATTCATATATCTCATTTTATTCCGTTGGTAAACTTTGCGGCTATTAAGGTGTTAATCGGCAACTTTGCTTTAAATTTATCACTTTTTGAAAATAGGCTAGATTTCAATCGCGATTTTCTCCATGATTTCGCTGATCATCATAGAAACATCCATTACAATTCTAATGCCACGTATTTCACTTAAACCGGTTGAAGAATAAAGAAGTTATTGGCACTTAAGTACGAAATTGAAGGTTTAAAGTTCATACAAATAGACTTAGCTTCAATGATTTTTATACCCTGTTCCCCCATTGAATATGGGAAAAGGGGGATCATGAAGTTGTGCGAATGTATGTAACAGGGAGAAGGAAAATTTTCCGACCCCATAAAGTATATATATTCTTGATCAGCATGAACAGCCGAGTCGATATAGCCATGTCCGTCTGGCCGTCTGTCCGTCCGTCCGTCTGTCCGTCTGTCCGTCTGTCTGTCTGTATGAACGCGTCGATCTCAGAGACTATAAGAGATAGAGCCACAAATTTTTGCACGAAGGTAGATTTATGCTGTACGCAGATCAAGTTTGTTTCAGATTTGAAAAATTCCACCCCGTCCCCCTTTTATCCCCAAAAAACCTAGACCTCCTCTATAAATCCAAGACCTAAAAAGCCGTCAGATCCACAATTTTCAAGTTAGAGCCTCGTGGTTTAGTATACATCAAGCTAGGCTCAATATCTATCTATTCTGAAAAGTACAATCAGATCGGACCAAACCAAACACCGGAGTTATAAGCGAAACAGTTGAGCTGATAAAAGCAGCCCCCCAGTTGTTGATCAGGACTAGAAAAGTATTGCCTACATTTAGGATGACATCTTCAAAAATTCAAAAACAAATAAATGAAAATAAATGAACAGGGTATTTTGTGGTCGGGAAACTCGACTGCAGCGCCCTTACTTGTTTGTTCCATCATAGGAGGCATAGTTAACATTCAAATTTTTATTTTTAAAGGCTACTATGTGCTGTCAGATTTATTCTGTGGCTGTGGTAGTGTTTGTTATTTTTAAAATTGAAAATGAGTGCAAGAAGTCGAGTCTAAAAAATTCAGAACCAATGCCAAAACCGAAAGCAAAACGGTTCGGTTCTTTAATAGTAAAACTCTTACCTTAAGACACTTGTAAATTTGAGAATCGATTCCCTAAGATAAGTTTTATACGACTTGCAGATTTCGGTTTGCATCCATGTATTGTATAGAGATCTTTGGAATAATAAAGAAGTTATTGGCCTTTAAGTACCAATATCGAATTTTTATGCTTTTATTAAATTGCATGAGAAGTTTATTTCTTATTAAGTGTTTTAAAAGTGCGACAATTTTGATTGACTTTTTCTTCTTGGGGAAATATTATTTTCTCTAATGAGAAACCAACAATAGTCTCCCATCATCGCTTCATCCCAATAAACTTTATATCGCCGCTCCATATCTTTAATCTGCTGATGAAAGCGCTCCCCATGCTCATCACTCTCATCACCAAGATTATCCGGGAAAAAGTTTAAATGGGAGTGAAGGAAATGAATTTTCAAGGACATGTTCACACCTATTTTAAAAAAATCTAGTTAGTTATCAAATTTGAAAATACAACAGTTATTACCTATTTTCTTGTAGTTTTTAAGCAAGCCTTCGATGGTTTCCTCATAGTCGGAACTTCGCAAGTTGCCTAAAAAGTTAGCAACCACTCGACAAAATGATCCCATGCATTAGCCTCAGGAATTGTTAAGGTCGATCTAAATTTGGTGTCTCCAATTAATTTTTTTATTTGCGGTCCCACAAATATACCTTCTTTTATTTTTGCGAAGGATATATTTGGAAATATTCTTTTTAAGTAATCAAAAGATGCGCCAGATTTTGGTAAAGCTTTCACAAAATTTTTAAAAAGACCTAGCTTTATATGCAAGGGGGGCAGAATTATTAGTTCTTTTTTAATTAATGCCTTGAATTTAACGTTGTGTTGCCCAATGATAAATTCTGCTCTGCTAGGCCAAATTTTCTGAGCATAATGCCGCTTATGAGCCCGACTATCCCATTTGCAAAGGAAACACATATGTTTTGTGTAACCCTGCTGCAGGCCAGTAAGCATTGCAACAACTTTAAGGTCTGCACAAATTTTCCACTTATGATCTTCATATTTGGTTAGATTTAAAACCAAGGCCATCGACTCATAAGATTCTTTTAGATTAACACCGTGCGCCAATGGAATGGAGGGCTTATTGTTGCCTTGATGCAATAGTACAGCTTTCAGGCTCAACTTACTGCTATCAATAAAAAGCCGCCAATCACAAGGATCATACTGCTCTCCAAATTCTTCGAATAATCCATGGATATTGTGGCAATAGCAGACACCTCCATTTTTTGTGTAGAACTTCGAAAATTGCAGATGTCGGTCTCTGTAAAAAGAACATTTTACATCAGATGTCAACATTTTTCTTTCCCGCAAGCGTGATGCCAATATTTCTGATTTTTCCTTTGACAGATCTAGATCTCTTATTAAGTCATTAAGTGCGGACTGTGTGAAGAGGAGTGGAGTAATATTAACTTCCGCATCACTCATGCTAGATTCTGTTGATGAACTAGGATTGTTAAGCTCATGGTGCTTTCTTGGACAAACAGGTCGTACTAGCGAAGGTATATGTGGAACTGGTTTTGTGAAAGAATCCACTTGGGGATATATGACATTTCGAAAACGTCCACGTAATTTTACTGTTGTCAAGCAGAAATAGCAATCTGTAACGTGGGATTTTGCCTCTCTCCAAACTGCCGGTACATCAAAAGCCAGGTAGCGCCTATGATACCAAAATATTAAATATTGAGTATTATAGTAGTATTCATATATACACACTTTGCGCCTACCTTCCACATCGTCAAAATGGTTCTACATGTATTGCATAAAACACTTGGGGTCCACAACATATCAACATTCTTAGGTGAATATCCAAAATACAAGCGATAAGCTTCTTGCAACGTTGTTGAAAATGGTCTCGGAGTCGAAAATATATAAAGTCCGCCAGCGTAACAGAACTTTTTTGGATCATTTCTGCATCGAATTTGACGGCTTTCTGCACTCATTTTCAATTTTCAAAATAACAAACACTACCACAGCCACAGAATAAATCTGACAGCACATAGTAGCCTTTAAAAATAAAAATTTGAATGTTAACTATGCCTCCTATGATGAACAAAAAATCATTGAAGCTAAGTCTATTTGTATGAACTTTAAACCTTCAATTTCGTACTTAAGTGCCAATAACTTCTTTATTCTTCAACCGGTTTAAGTGAAATACGTGGCATTAGAATTGTAATGGATGTTTCTATGATGATCAGCGAAAAAATTAATTTTGGAGAATTATTTTCATGGAGAAAATCGTGATTGAAATCTAGCTTTTTTTCAAAAAATGATAAATTTAAAGCAAAGTTGCCGATTAACACCTTAATAGCCGCGAAGTTTACCAACGGATTAAAATGTGTTGTATGAATGATTAATAGGGCATTCAATTTTCTGTCAAGTGTAAGTGACCATTTTAAAATCTACAAGCTAAAACTGAAGATATACACATTTTTAGATAGGTACCTTTTTTTACAATGAAAAAACTGGCTTTTCGCAATTTCTCGAAAACGGCCACCCCAAAAAATTATTGGACCTGATTTTTGGAATCAGCGGACGGTTTTACATATGAAATTACCGCCAAATGTCCGGGATCGCGAAATTTTTATTAATTTGTAAACTAGTGTTATTTTGCAATGTCAAAAGCGTCATTGTTTGTTTTACCACGTTAAAAACCAAAGCTGTCTTCACTTTGAAATAAAAGATCCGCTCTGTTGTTTCCAACGTCATACATTTTATTATTTAAATTGCAAAATCAAAATTGAAAGTAGTTGTTTCAACAAAAGTGACAGCATTTTGAAATCAAATGCTCTTTTGGTTATTTTACTACTTTTTAATGAAAAGAGTCTGAACTTTTGAATCAAAGATAAAAGTAGTTTATCTTAAGGGTGGTGTATACCTTTTTACTTCTTACATTTTCTGCTTGTTGTAAATGGATGTGATGTCGGGGAAGAAGGAGATTTTTATGGTGTTGGCTATGGGATATACTCTAAGTACGTGTGCTCTCCTTACTTTAGAAATTAATTAAAATGTATTAAGTTAAAAATGTCGTTTCTTTTTAAACGACCCTCGTTTTTTTAAAAATTTGGTATTTTGAACTTTCTAACATCAAAAAAAACTCAAAAAGTTATTAAGTATTAGTATTTTTATACTCTGTACTGTAGGTACATAGGGTATATTATGTTTGTGCAAAAGTATGTAACAGCCAGAAGGAAGCATCTCCGACCCCGTAAAGTATATATATTTTTGAACAGCATCAACAGCCGAGTCGATATAGCCATGTCCGTCTGTCCGTCTGTCAGTCTGTCAGTCTGTCAGTCTGTCAGTCTGTCAGTCAGTCAGTCTGTCAGTCTGTCAGTCTGTCAGTCTGTTAGTCTGTTAGTCTGTCAGTCTGTCAGTCTGTCCGTCTGTCCGTCTGTCTGTCCGTATGAACGCACAGATCTCAGAGATGGTAAGAGATAGAGGTTTGACATGTATGGGACTTATGCTTCTTATGTCTGCAGGCAGATCAAGTTTATTTTCAATTTTGGCCACGCCCCCTCCCGCCCCCGCAATTTAGAAAAAATATCTCCCACAGCTTTATAGATAGATGGCTTGTTCTTTCTGGACATATTTAGTTATCAGGATAACTTACCGATTCGCCAAAGGAATGGAGAAGATCGGATGAACGGTTTTCGAGTTATGATCAAAGGACTGTTCGCTGAGCGTATAATTTCGTTGGTACAGCGTATGTTATAGTCGGGCTTGACCGACTTTCTTTCTTGTTTTTCTTATATTTAACAAGAAAGAAAGTCGGTCAAGCCCGCTATAACATACTCTGTACCAAGAAATTTTGTCTTTTGATCATAACTCGAAAACCGTTCATCCGATCTTCTTCATTCCTTTGGCGGATCGATAAGTTATTCTAATAACTAAATATGTCCAGAAGGAACAAGCCATCTATCTTCAAAACTGTGGGAGATATGTTTTTTCTAAATTGCGGGGGCGGGAGGGGGCGTGGCCAAAATTGAAAATAAACTTGATCTGCCTGCAGACATAAGAAGCACATGTCCCATACATGTCAAACCTCTATCTCTTACCATCTCTGAGATCTGTGCGTTCATACGGACAGACAGACAGACGGACAGACGGACGGACGAACAGACGGACAGACGGACATGGCTATATCGACTCGGCTGTTGATGCTGATCAAGAATATATATACTTTATGGGGTCGGAGATGCTTACTTATGGATGTTACATACTTTTGCACAAACTTATAATACTCTATGTACCTACGGTACAGAGTATAAAAAACCTTTGCATTTGCCAGAGGTAGAGATGGGCGCACATCGAAAACTACGCGGGACTCCGGAGTGACCAGAATGACTTAACATCATTGTGATTGCTTGATATTATGTTAGAATTAAAGAACTCGACTATTTTTATATTATTTGCAATTTAAACAATCCTCGTCTTAGTAGTCAGATGGGTATCGGGCGATATATTTGTCCCGCGACCATCTCTAATTTCTCTCTCTCAATATTGTGTATGTTGGAAAGGGAAGGGGGAAAATGAGAGCGTCCCAGTTAGCTGCAAGAATCCAATTGGATCTAATGAGCTAGCCATAGCTGTTAGGTTTTGTATAGGATTTCGTTGTTGGAATTACTCAGACAATATATTTGCAGATTTAATTCATTTAAAAGGCGGAATTTTTGGCGGGGCGGGGTCATCACACCCACAACGTCCAAATTGAATCGTTAACTAAAAATTTGTCCTAAAATATTGTTGGCTATCACTTTGCTGTAAAGCCGTTGCTCATATATACATACATCTACATACAAATGTTTTTCCGCTGCAGGAGCAGGCCAGATATATTGAATTTTCGTTTCCTCATATCTTTACTACCGTTCATCCGATCTTTACGATTCCTTTGGCAAATCGAACAAAAATTTTTATTAGAAAATATGTCCAGAAGGAACAAGCCATCTATCTTCAAAACTGTGGGAGATATGACGTTTTTTCCATATTGCGAGGGCGGGAGGGGGCGTGGCCAAATTTGAAAATAAACTTGATCTGCCTGCAGACATAAGAAGCATATGTCCCATACATGTCAAACCTCTTTCTCTTACCATCTCTGAGATCTGTGCGTTCATACGGACAGACGGACAGACGGACATGGCTATATCGACTCGGCTGTTGATGCTGATCAAGAATATATATACTTTATGGGGTCGGAGATGCTTCCTTCTGGATGTTACATACTTTTGCACAAACTTATAATACTCCATGTACCTACGGTACAGAGTATAAAAATTTTTGCATCATAAAATATTTTGTTTGGGTATGTTTTTTACCACGTCTTGACACACTTCAACCTAAGTTTTTCGAGAACTGCTCAACCGAATTTGATAGTTTTTTTCGGTCTAAGCTAACACCAAATGTATCAAATCTAGCTTTAAGTTTGTTAAAAATAATTTGTCTTTAATGTTAAACAGCTGTCAAACGCGTTTATCTCGAAACTTTTTCGAAATCGTTTCACACGATAAGACAGGTACTCTACCTGTTGGCTGATTTTTAATTTGTTTTTTTATTACTACTTACACCCACCATTATGGTGTCTTCTAGGATATTTTGGTTCGGTAAATAAATAACGGAGCTAGGGCTAATGAAAGTGGTAATAAAATGCCGGTTTTCAAAATTTTGACTTTGAAACCCCATAACTCCGTTGTTTATTGAACGATCTGTAAGTAAGTTATTTCATCACTAATATCTATGTTTTTTTTTTTATTTTATTTGCCCCTGTGACTAGCGCAATAATATATAAGTTTTTATAAGTTTTTGATACATAAATAAATACAAATATCTATCCCAAATATCCTAGATGACACCATAACCGCAGCAGTTCTTGACAAATTGTTTCATTGTAAGCCCTCGTATATTTTCCAAAGATCTGCAAATAAAAAGAAGCTTATAAGCTCCCATAACATATATGGGACAAAAACTGTTTATACTTGAAAGCAGATCAAGCTTATTTACCATATTTGATACGCCCCCAAAAAATAAAAAAATATCGTCATTATATATCGATCCGCCAAAGAATCGGTAAAGACCTGAATACTTTGTGAGGCATCTAATAAAACAAATTGATCAGACATATATTCAAACTTTGTGAGGTAATTGCGGGTTTATAATCTATTTATCTACTTTTATCTATTTACTATTGGCTTTCCAATTAAAATCTCAAGCCGATTCTGTTCTCATTAATAGATATCGATTCCCTGTTAGGTATTTGCCCAGTACCGTAGGGTAACAACTAGTTGAGCTTATCATGTACAAGTAAGTTTACTTGATCCTTTCTCTATTTTTTTGTTTTCTATTTTCTTATTTTTCGTTGGCTCACATTAACTTTGTTTATGTTTGGTCTTTTAAGACGCCCATTAAAAATTTCAATGGATTTTACAAGCGGCTTGGTTTTTAAATAAAAAACAGCTGATGCTGTTTTTCTGACAGACCAAGCCAATCTAAACTACGGTAAGGAAACTTGGTTTTCTTATATAAATAAATGTGAGTTTGTTTTAACAATTTTCAGGCATTTGTGTCTTCTACTTGAGCGTGCCACATGTCGCATACGTAATAAAGTAGCTGTGTGTGTGTGCGTGTGTAAATGACAAGCAAATAAAACACTAATACGACATGTACAACGTTGTCCCCCCTATGCTTCCAACGCCCTCGTCAAAATCAAGTGAGTGCGGAGTGGACTTGTCGTCTGTCTGTGTCCCACAATTAGCAGAGGGGAGAAAAAAAAAGCATCAGCCCACGCCGACAACTTACCTACCTAATAGGGTGTTAAGTACCAGAATAACAACAACGGCAAAATATTGTACAAGCGCGTTTCAGAGCAATTTATACCAATTAAGGCAGAAATTGGTCGGTGAGCATTTGGGTATTGCAGATGAGGGTAGGGAACATTTAATGAAAATCTGTTAAGCTGCCGCCTCCCAATCCGCTTTTTACCAACGAACACTTGAACTTTAAAGTTACTCCTCAGAAAGACACCAACTTCTCAAGCTGCCCTCTCATAATTAAATGAAATAAGTGTGCCTAGGAATTTGGCACCACTGACTTGCTCGGCTTTGATTTAGTAGCTCAATAAAAACTGGAAAATTACCCATTTGGCCTGCCTTTTCCAAAATTTCTGTTGCTTTTCCACCATGGCCAGCAAGAGCAAGCTGAGTCTAGACTTTACCGGAAAGGTGGTTCTTATAACGGGAGCCGCCTCTGGCATTGGTGCAGCCACCACTGAAATGTTCTGCAAGCTGGGTGCCTGTTTGGCCCTGCTGGACAAAGATGAAGAGAAGCTTCTGTGTGTTCTAGATAAATGCTCTAAACTGGGCCATAAGCCTTACGCCATGTCTGGTAATTTGCTCAAAACCAAAGAGATCGAGTGTGTGGCTTCAAAAATGAGACAAAGGTATGGGAAAAATCTTGATGTTTTAGTCAATGCGGCCGGCATTATGCCCATGGGCAGTTTGGAAAGCACGAACTTAGCATGTCTGAAGGTTATCTTCGATGCCAATGTGCGTTCCATGTTCTATTTGACGCAGCAGCTATTGCCAGAGATTTTGCATAGCAAGGGTAACATAGTAAATGTGTCCAGTGTGTGTGGTTTGCGTGCATTTCCCAACCTGGTGGCTTATAACATGTCTAAGGCGGCCGTGGATCAGTTTACACGCTCGCTTGCCCTGGACTTGGGTGCCAAAGGTGTCAGGGTAAATGCCGTCAATCCTGGAGTGATACGCACCAATCTGCAGAAAAGTGGTGGAATGGAACAGAATGTGTATGAGGAGTTCTTAGCGCGTGCCAAGGATACCCATGCCTTGGGCAGGGCCGGTGAGCCCGAAGAAGTGGCAGCCTGTATATGCTTCTTGGCCAGCAACCTGGCTAGCTTTGTAACAGGCGTCACCTTCTCTGTAGATGGCGGCAAGCAATGCATGTGTCCACGGTAGCTTGCTAAGCTGGCTCATATTTGAAAACATTTCGGACATAATATTGTTAAAAATTTCTAGATACCATAAATACGCCTTGTTCAACTCGACCAATCAAGAAGCATAGTTGCTGCAAATTAAAAGACCTCTAAAATATTGGTTCCTGAAAATCTTTGGCTGCCATGTTTAGTCCGGTTAATGCGGACTAGGTTGTTTTATTTGTTCAAGACCTTTTTCCGAAAGTAGAAGTAGCGGCGCTGCTTTCAGCTTCTATGGCAGCATCAACAGTTCCACTAAGTGCTAAGGACGGACATGGCAATATCAACTCGGCTTTTGATGATGATCAAGAATATATATACTTTATGGGGTCAAAAATGTTTCCTTCTCCTTGCTTCATACTTTTGCACAACTTCATGATCCCCCTTTTCACATTTTTAATGGGAAACAGCAGCGCTGCCGCTTTCTTTTGCTCACAGCTTTACCATCGCTCATAATACTGATTACTGAATATGTCTACAAGGCCCGAACCATCTAGCTATAAAACAGTGGGAAATATTTGGCATTTTTCAAATTGCGGGGAAGACCAATATTAGCGAGAAAGCTAAGCTAACTTCGTCTGTGCCCAAGTTTTTATTCCCCTGCAAGTGCTCCCTTAAATATTTTCAGAAATAATCTTTTTCCCACAACGATCTATTTTCCGACCGATCGTTCCTATGGGAGCTAGTATGATAAAGGCATCCGATTAGGGCAAAAATTTGTAAAATTAGGTAAGCGGATGTAAAATTTCAGGAATCTACCATTAAAAACAAAAAAATTTTACTAACTAATACTGTTTTTCAGACCTATCTTCCGTATGGCAGCTATACCATATAGTTGCCCGATTTTCATCAAAATTGGCAGAATTATAAAAAAACTTAGAAAACAAATTACAAAGTTTAGAGACGTTTCCATTGAAAAGAAAAAGGGTTTTCTCACTAAAGATAGTTTTCTGACCGATTATTCCTATGGGAGCTATGATATATAGTCATCCGATCCGATCGTCATAAGTAGCGTGCAGCAAAATGAAGACTCTGTGTAAAATTTCAGCTCGATAGCTTCAAGACAGAGACTAACTAGTTTGTATAGAGACAGACAGACAGACGAACGGACGGACAAAGCTCTATCAACTCGGCTCGTCACCCTGATCCAATATATATAGTTTATTGGGTCGGAAATGAATATTTCTATGCGTTGCAAACTTCTGGGAAAAATTATAATACCCTTTTCAAGGGTATAAAAATAAAATAAGGAGCATATGTCCCGTACATGTCGAACCGCAATCTCCTACTCAGCACTTGATTGTGATCAAGAAAATTTACTTTTGGGGTCGGAGATCCCTACTTCTGGCTTATACCATTGCACAGTGGTCGGGCTTGTATCGCTATGAAACTTTTACCGAAAATCTATAAAAATATTATAAATATATGTTACAAATATTGGCCAGATCGTACCACTATATCCTACAGCTTCCATAGGAACGATTTTTCCAGTGGTCATAAATTCATTTCTTGTAATCATAACAGGCTAAACTTTTTATTGTAAGTTATTTACAAACTTGGACCTGTAATATAAAAGTGTGGGAGTGATTACTCACTCCACCCCCCACGCCCACCTTCCCAAAAAAGTTATAACAAACAAAACAAACAATAATAAAAAATTATATAATATTTAAATGGTTTCATCAAGTAACGAAAGAGTTGACTCTAGTAGAGTTGACTTTTCCTTATACTTAAGTGTTCTTTGTCCACTAATAAATGGATCAGAACTTAAAAGCAGTCTGTTAAATAAGTCTGTATTTGAGGAGATCCTTGAAATTTTGCGTGTATGTTGCAGTCGGAATTTTTAATGTCCTTAATTCTTGCTTCAGCGGCTTCTTCTGAAAGCCCTCCAATCGAAAGCAAAGAATGTTTTATAATGTCAGGAGCATGAAGTAAAACTTTATGAACCGATGGGGGGAGATAAAACCAGGGGTACTTGTCAATCAGCTGCTTTGCGGTTTGAAGAGCATAGACACCAAATTTTACTGGATTTATCTTGTAGCCCGAAGACAACGCTTGCAACAAAGTAGAGACTCTGATTATTAAGTCTTTTTCAATTCCCGTAATGTCGGCAGATATATCAGGATTATTGAAGAATTTTCTGGCTGTGTTGCCATCATTCGAAGTTCCACTTCCTCCAGCTCTTGGTTTATCTACTATTAGACCCATTTTGGCCCTGAACTCATTTTGGATAAATGTTTTTTTTTCGTTTAATCCTTACGATAAGCGAATAAAATACTCAAAAAATCGAATATACGCATGAAGTGGTGAAAGGCCAAACTCAAATCGCTCCTCACGGACTTCTTTTTTTAAACAAATATCTAGATTATTCATTTCTGTAGGCTTGGGCATTACATATATAGCATTTTGTGGATGTTGTATCACTTAATGCATTACAAACTTTACCATCAACCATAGTCAGTTGCAAAGAGTGTTCGATTTCAATTGTTCGATTTTGTATTGCTACCATGCTACAATTAAGCTGATCAATTTTGTTTTCGAAATACGCCTTTTCGTCAAGGCAAAGGTGAGTCGTCTCCTTTTTAAATTGGAACCGGATTGGTCTGCAATTTCGGGTAGATGATGGCCGTGGATTCTTCCAAACAATTTTAGAATGGTCCGACTTTGAAACGAGTCTGAGGGGCACATATGATGTAACAAACATAGTGCTGTCTGCTAGGTCGCTATCCATCATCGTCTGCTTATATTCAGCATGACCCGTGCTACCATCAAATCCCCATTTTACGAACAAAATCAGATGATCATCATTGATATCGTTGATAACCTCATTTTGAAGTTGCAATATGCGTGTGGCAGTGTGATTCAATAAATTTTGAAGGTCAACTTCTGCATGAGATTCACTGACAATAATATTATCCGGATAGCTTTTTTGTTTAGCACACAGAACTTGTTCATAGCTGGGCAACAATTTATGCGATATTTTTGAGTTAATAAATGTACGTATCATTAAATATTGGTGTTTGGTTAATTGACATTTCATGAAAAGAGCTAATACTTCTTCAATTTTTATTTCGGAAATGGATTTATTCCCTTGGAAATCAGACACTATATAAGTGCTTAGTGCTTATATGTTGGCAGAGATATGTACAAAACGAGAAAGCCAAGCTAACTTCGTCTGTGCCGAAGTTTTTATACCCTTGCAAGTGCTCGCTTAAATATTTTCAAAAAATACTCTTTTTCCCATTTTCCGACCGATCGTTCGTATGGGAGCTATATGATATAGTCATCCGATTTGGACAAAAACTTGTAGAATTATGTAAAAGCACGAGAAACAAACAAATACAACATTGCAAGATGCTACCATTAAAAACAAAAAAGTTTTTCTAAGACTGTTTTGCAGACCTATCTTTTGTATGGCAGCTGTACCATATAGTTGTCCGATTTTAATAAAAATTGGTAGGATTATAAAAAAACATATAAAACCTACGATTACAAAGTTTGGAGACGTTTCCATTGAAAAGAAAAAAGTTTTTCTCACTAAAACTAGTTTTCCGACCGATTGTTCCTATGGGAGCTATAAGATATAGTCATCCGATCCGGCCGGTTCCGACATATTAGTAGTGTGCAGCAAAAAGAAGACTCTGTGCAAAATTTCAGCTCGATAGCTTTAAAACTGAGAGACTAGCTCGCGTAGAAACAGACAGACAGACGGACAGACGGACGGACGGACAGACGGACGGACAAAGCTCAATCGACTCAGCTCGTCACCCTGATCAAGAATATATATAGTTTATGGGGTCGGAAATGAATATTTCTATGCGTTGCAAACTTCTGGGCAAAATTATAATACCCTTTGCAAGGGTATAACAAGCAAAGAAAGTCGGTCAAGCCCGACTATAACATACTCTGTACCAAGAAAATTTGTCTTTTGATCATAACTCGAAAACCGTTCATCCGATCTTCTTCATTCCTTTGGCGGATCCATAAGTTATCCTAATAACTAAATATGTCCAGAAGGAACAAGCCATCTATCTTCAAAACTGTGGGAGATATGACGTTTTCTAAATTGCAGGGGCGGGAGGGGGGCGTGGCCAAAATTGAAAATAAACTTGATCTGCCTGCAGACATAAGAAGCATATGTCCCATACATGTCAAACCTCTATCTCTTACCATCTCTGAGATCTGTGCGTTCATACGAACAGACAGACTGACATGGCTATATCGACTCGGCTGTTGATGCTGATCAATAATATATATACTTTATGGGGTCGGAGAAGCTTCCTTCTGCCTGTTACATACTTTTGCACAAACTTATAATACTCTATGTACCTACGGTACAGAGTATAAAAATACTAGATAGTCGACCGGTACTTAGAAATACGTGAATAGCTTTGTCAGACAGTAACCAAATTCATCGATCCAGCATCTGTTCTACGGAGAAGTAAATGGCCTATTATAATCAAACTTAAAAGTAAATCGCTTAGAACATAATAATAAAACCAGAGGAGGCCGAAGAAGAAATCTGTAACCCACATTTCTTAGTCATCGAGTTAAGTCTGTCAAGCCAGTTATGATATATTTTAGATATCTGTCGTCGCTATCGGAACTGCCAAGGTTATACACAGTCAGACGGTCTAAGCGTGAGTAATTTCAGTTTAAATGAGTAAACAAGAAAGAAAGTCGGTCAAGCCCGACTATAACATACTCTGTACCAACAAAATTATACGCTCAGCATATATTTTGATGCTGCAGTAGCAGCTGAAAGCAGCGCTGCTACTGCGCTGCAGCAGCGAACAATCTTTTGATCATAACTCGACAACCGTTTATCCGATCTTCACCAACCACCTATCTCTAAAATTGTGGGAGATATGACGTTTTTTTTCATATTGCGGGGGCGGGAGGAGGAGTGCCCAAATTTGAAAATAAACTTGATCTGCCTGCAGACATAGGAAGCATATGTCCCATACATGTCAAACCTCTATCTCTTACCAACTCTGAGATCTGTGCGTTCATACGGACAGACAGACTGACAGAGGGACATGGCTATGTCGACTCGGCTGTTGATGCTGATCAAGAATATATATACTTTATTGGGTCGGAGATGCTTCCTTCTGGCTGTTACATACTTTTGCAGAAACTTAGTATACTCTATGTACCTACGGTTCAGAGTATAAAAATGCACAAAGCGGTTTTCGGGCCATAACTTCAGATATTAGGGGTATTAGAAAGAAACCAAGTAGGAGGACCCCTAACTCTACTTCCCTCTATCGCTCATGCTGTTAATAAAAATAAATAATATCATTATAATTTGTAAATAATTTCATACATATAAAAAATCTCAACACCCTGTAAATACCAATTATTAAGCTTAAGGCATTGTAGCTATAGCTTTTAACACGGTTCGCTCTCAATTTTACATTGACCTCGAACATATTATAATAATAATAATAATAATAATGAGGAAATGCTATCCTCGACCTGCCCAACAAAATTTACTCTGCCTCGTGAAAAGTACAGGGTGCGCCATATAAAGTGTCGGTATGGCAACACTGAATAAATATAAAAACAAACAACCGATATGTTGATCTTGTTCCTTTAATTTGGTCCTGTACAATTTCGACTACTTTTTGAACACAACGTCAATCAAGTGGCCGCCTTTATTGGCCACAACAAAATGTGCCCTTTTTGCGGCATTTTCCATCACTTTTTCGAGCGTCTCAGTCGATAAAGTGGCGATTTCGGCACGAATGTTGGCCTTAAGCTCTTCAATGGTCTGTGGATCGCTGGCGTAAACCTTGCTTTTTAAATAGCCCCACAAAAAGAAGTCTGGGGCGGTCAAATCTGGAGATCTGGGTGGCCAGTCAATATCGCCTCTTTTTGATACCGGCCCAAACAGTCACTTTTTGGTCGTGTAAAGGTATTTCATGGATGCGGTGTGGATTTTCCGTGCCCCATATGCGACAATTTTGCTTATTAACACCACCAGAAAGCGTGAAATGGGCCTCATCGGTCATCAAAATTTGTTAGCACAATTGAACGATTATTTTCGATGAACAGCGTCACTATTTCGGCACGTTGTTTTGGTGTGAAGCGTTCCATGGTCAAAATTGTACTAGATTGATGTTTCCAAAACATGTCTATCAAAAGCAATCGGTTGGTAAATGTCAAAGTTATTTAGTGTTGCCATACCGACACTTTATATGGCGCACCCTGTATGTCTACATTTTTTTTTAACACACTGTAATTAACTAATGATGAAAAGAAACACCTAAGACTGTTCTACGGTTCGCTAGCGAAGGAAGGTCAATAAGCAAGAGTGTACTGGAGTACGATAGCAAACCATGGTTAGGGTCCCATTCGAAGCAACGAAGGGCAAAAGGCAAGAATTGCTTCTGAACTGATTTATTAAGATTAATATGCTTTTAACACTGATGAACAGAATTCAAGCACGGGACGCACCAAAGCAGAATAAAGGAGTTTGGTGATGTAGGGATCATTAGGAAGTAAGGTAGGAATCCAAGGACACCATTCGCTTTATTAACAAAAGAGAATATGTGGGTATAGATACTCAATTTGGGGTCAAAAAGAGTCCAAGATCAACGACAGACGATATTCGTTGCAACGGTTCATTACCAATCGTATAGTAAGCCAGCAAAGGTTTTCAACGATGGAAAGTCATAAATATGCACATGAAGTATTAGAGGTCTTATTACCATGTAGACCCATTTACTGGGTATTATTTAAAAAAAAAATTGAGCAGCAAGAACAAGAGAAGCGAAGGCGAGTATAAACTCAGTGTGGGCAAGTTTTGTAAACAAGGGAACCTCAAACCCAGCTGCAAAATGGAGAATGCCAATGATCAAATGCAACCTTTTTATACCCTGTTCCCATTGAAAATGGGAAAAGGGGGATCATGAAGCTTTGCGAATGTATGTAACAGGGAGAAGAAAACATTTCCGATCCCATAAAGTATATATATTCTTAATTAGCATGAACAGCAGAGTCGAAATAGCCATGTCCGTCTGTCCGTCTGTCCGTCCGTCCGTCTGTCTGTCTGTATGAACGCGATGATCTCAGAGACTATAAGAGATAAAGCCACAAATTTTCGCATGAAGGTAGATTTATGCTGTACGCAGATCAAGTTTTTTTCAGATTGGGAAAATTCCACCCCGTCCCCCTTTTATCCCCAAAAAACCAAGACCTCCTCTAGACATCATAGACCTAAAAAACTGTCAGATCCACAAATTTCAAGTTAGAGCCTCGTGGATTAGTACACATCAAGCTAGGCCCAATATCTATCTATTCCGACAAGTACAATCAGATCGGACAAAAAACACCGGAGTTATAAGCGAAACAGTGGAGCTGATAAGAACACCCCCCCAGTTGTTGGTCAGTACTAGAAAAAGGTGTTGCCTACATTTAGGATGAAAATTTACTGGTTACATTCATCTTCAAAAATTCAAAAACAAATAAATGAAAACAACAGAGTATTTTGTGGGCGGGAAACTCGACTGCAGCGCCCTTACTTGTTTTTATTAAGATAATACCTAAACTGCCAGACTGTTCGCCGAACTATGTATTAGCAATTGAGGCAGGCCTAGAAGAAGGACACATTTACAGCCTGACTATTCATCTTAAGTACGTGGCACTATATGAGTATGAAGAGTCTTGACTCCCGAACAAAAACTTGGGATGGTTCTTAAATTGCAGGGACGTGTGTGAGCAGAATGGAGTGAACCTGGAGAGCAACCATAGGCATGCAGAATGGATCGAGGGCTACATACAGCTTCTTTTTGTAATAAAGCAAGAGAGTCGCAGTCAACAAATACGTATAAGGAGTTGAGTTATGAGGTAGAACAAGCACATTGCAACGAGCTGTTTCGACAAAGTGACATAACCTGGATAGCTGCCCAAATAAGAATTGTTAACGTTGGCATATGCTCATTATGGAACAGCAGGGAGTTGAAGACTTGCTGCATTTTGTGGGGCGATGCTCTGCTCTAAGGGAATTTCGTCTGCGCTGGTTTGAGAAATGCACACTTCCAGAAGCTGAGGTACCCATTGAATTGAATGGAGAAATGAAATGGAATAATTGGCTAGATTTACTGAGGTGGCTGTTTTGTATAGGAGAAATATTATATATGAAGATTTTTCAATGCAAAATGTTATAGTTATAATGTTGAAATGTTAAATACATAGAAACGTTGTTAAAACAACAGAAGAAGTCCCACTTGATTGGGAGTAAAGTTTGTTTTCTCTTTGGTATTTTGATTTCAATGATTTGTCAGTCTCAGTGAACTGACTTAATACATTCGTTACGTTCTTCTTCGTCGATCAGAAATGGTTTTAATAGCGTTTTAGTATTGTCTTAAGCATGACTGTGTAGTTTGTTAATTTTTTGACTTAAAAAGCTGTTTCTTAAGTGTTTTGCGGTTGAAATACCACGGAGACCTATTAAGGCCCTATTGTCTTTCAGCAAAAAATTTTTATCGACTTTTTTTTTTTTGCATTTTTTTATAGCTTGGACATTTAAGAATATAACCCTAAAAGGGTTTTTTGAAATTCGAAATACTTTAGAAGATATGGCCATTTTTGTGGGGTCATGTCTTCGCTAAAATGAGTAGTTTTCAAACTTTGAACGCGTTTATCTCGAAACCACGTTTTTCGAGCTGGCGGCCACGATTCCGCCAGTTCTACTGAACCGATTTGGATGAAACAAAGTTTAATCGACGTAGAATTGTCACCATTCTGGCCCGTAGTAAAATAAAAATTTTGCGATTTTTTTTTGACAAAATGGCGGCCACTTGAAATTGACAAATCGAATTTGGACCCATTTTTTTGTAGTTTAGTGTAAAAAAAATAGTAAAAAAAATCGCAAAATTTTTATTTTACTACGGGCCAGAATGGTGACAATTCTACGTCGATTAAACTTTGTTTCATCCAAATCGGTTCAGTAGAACTGGCGGAATCGTGGCCGCCAGCACCATGTTTTTTTTTTGAGGGCCAACTTTGACGGTGCCATCATCTATGGACAGCCCCTATATCGCGGCGACAAAAAATTTTTTTATTTTCTTTCATTCATTACTAATTCAATAAAAAAAACAAAATTCAAATATCTTTTTGCGTTTTCAAATGAGAATTTTTTCAAAAAAGGTCCAAAAACAGCAAGCTGAAGGAGAATAGGGCCTTAACGGTGAATTCCGCGTATGCATTGACCCTGAAAACATTTAGTCAACTTTTTTGTTATCAATTTTTTTCGTCTCAAATTTTTGTTTTTTTTTTATCAATTTAATGATCTGTCGGACTCGGTAAATAGGTTTGACAAACCTTATCTACCACAAAGTCAGTAGCTAAAATGGTTTATAACTAATGGTAATCTAAAGTGAATCAACAGAAATGTTTCCTCCACGCAAATGGTTTGCCGTTTGTGTGCGCCAATAGACGCAAGCACACAAACCGCCATATACTATTCCATTTGATTGCCATTTTGACGAGTTTTCACGTTATTTCTTTTCGCTTTGTTTCTTTTTTTTTTGGCAATTTCCATCGACCTAAACTTTGTGTTTTTTATTCTTTTTTCCAGGTTATTGGCCGCTGGGCTTTACCTGGTGCAACATTTATGTGACCTGCGATGTTCTGGCATGCTCATCGAGTATATTGCACATGTGCTTTATTAGTTTGGGTCGATATTTGGGCATACGGAACCCCTTGGGCTCGCGGCATCGTTCCACAAAACGATTGGCTGGCATTAAGATTGCTATAGTGTGGGTAATGGCCATGATAGTGTCCAGTTCGATCACAGTGCTAGGTAAGGATTAAAATAGAGTGTTATA